>JACMIJ010001024.1:0-14151 GCA_014805365.1 Koerneria luziae
AAGAAGCTATCATAGGATTATATTGTTACAAGTCACCAACAACACCATATTGGAGAAAATTGCTGTAATTGCCCTAATTGCCAGCAGTGTTGTAATGAACGAATGATACACGCAATAATGCCCTTTTCTCGGACCACTTTCTCGCCCTTTTCTTCACTTTTTCGATATAAAACCCTAATGTTGACCGACACAGCGGGTGAGAAAAGAGCGGCAAGAAATACCATCGGTTATTTCCTCCACAGAGTACATATACTTTCCACGTACAACAAATACGCTCAGCCGGCTTGGTATTGATCTCGCCAACTTTGCCATGCAATACATGCATCTTTCTCATCTCATTAGCCTTTTGTCCCAGGATGAGTCCGCAATGCGGTGCCGGTGGTGTTTATTTCGCACCAGCCACACCACTCTTGTTTGTGACAAAGGCAAAAAAATCTCTAGCAGATGATTTGGCCAATTGCATAAAATTCAATACAAAGTAAAGCTTAAGATGATAAGTATGTGATACTAGATACTTGTTGGCATCAAACTACATTCAGTTCGAAAATGCTCAGACGGGTTTACTGCAAAGTTTCTGCACAGGAATGTCAGCGTCTCCTCTTTCCGGCGTCAGTTGCGTCCTAACAATAAAAGATTAGGCGATAACGGCCCGGCTTTTTGTTGCATTTTCTATTCTACTACGCAATTAGATAAGGAAACCCCTGCAATTGTCCCTATTTCGTTGTTTTTATGGGTTCTTTCCTATTCGACCCAAAAAAAGATGGAATGAACACAGCTAGTGGAATACCCAGATGGTGCTTCCCTTGTTGTTTTCCATCTTGGACAAAAGGAAATGGCTATTCCCTATGTATTGCATGGCATATTCCAGAATGCAATGATTATTTCATCAGGGAAGAAATTGTGTTACAACCAAACGTGCTTATCAACACAGAAAACAGCTGATTCGAAAAAGCGGTTTACCTTTGCCAATTTGACTGCTCATGATGTGATGAGGGTAGGGGGAAGGGGGAAAAAGAAAGCCAAAGCAATGCCAAAAAGGGGCGGAGCCTCAAAATGAGAGGAGCACGGGGGGTAACAAACAACAAGTGAAAGGAAGAGAGAGAGGGTTCCAATCGTTTCCTGCAAAATGGTTCTCACTTTGTGACCCAGGCATCGTATGACAGCAAGTTTATAACATAAATTTCCCTGTCAGCATTGCTAGTTACTTTCTCTTTAGTTCTCGCATTCAGTTCTATGGAAAGAGAGAATACCGCGCATTGCGCATGGTTTCCCACCAGATTGCCATGACAAACATGTGATTTTGAGGGAACTGGCGGGAAATTCAAGTTCTGTTCGCATGTTCCATTGTGTTTTAGAGTTTGAATTGCTAGAGTAATTACTATTTTCGTGTCACACTTTGATTAAAGTATGTCACGATTCTCTATGCCTGTTGACAATGGGAACATTCTGGACTATCGCCTCTGTCACATTTTCTTCACCTGGCATTCCGCTGATTGGGTTATTACTACGTGTGTTCCTTCTTCGATTTGTGGAATGTGCTGTCGGCAGGGAAATGCTGTGAGAAGGAACAGATGAATAGCCTCCGGGCAGAGGATTAATAGGCTCAGACATGATAAGAAGACAAATGTGGTCAAAACAAACCGAATATGTTCATGAATGAATCTGTTTCTCGGGTTTTCTTTGCCATCTTATTGTTAGACAAATACCCTCGTCAAAGGACACATGACAGAACCATGAAGCGTTTTTGATTTGCGATTGATATGTGCACTGATTTCCAGTTTATTATATTACTAAAACCTTTTCGCTCTTTTGAAGCTGCACATAACTTTCGAAGTGGGAATATGACTAACACGTGGTGATGAAATAACATGAAATTGTCTGAATCGTATATCCGCGTTTTGAAATAACGCTAATTGAGGCACGAATACATCACATTCTGTTTTCAGTGAGGTTTCCTGTGACCTTTTACAGCTACACGTGTAAAAGGTCACTAGAAAGCTCACTGGAACTACAGCAACAACGATGAGCCTGCACAGAACATCTCATTGTTAGTCTCGTCACTTTATTGTATAACAACGTAGTAAATGAGAACGTAAAAACAAATAACACTGTCAGCTATTGTGAAACCTATCGCTCTGTTTGTGAGTAGCGATTCTTTGAGAAACACGATGCACACAAATTTCGAAGAGAAGTAAGAGGACAGAAACAAATAAAAGGCAGAGGTACAAGTATAGGACGAGTAACAACTGGAACAAAGCCATGGAAACTTGGTCATAGGAGGTGGGATACTTGGAGTACGGATAGTACGGGGAGACGTAGCGATGCATCGTTCGCTCGTAGTAGGGAGCTGCCCATGCGATCGCTCGATTCATTCGCTCCAGAAGTCGCGGACGACGTCTAATCAATCAATTATTTGCACACCAGTTCACTGACTTTTATCTATTATTTATTTCAAAGGTTGTAAATCTTCAACTCTTATAGTAGATGTCCCTTTTGGCTACCGTATGCCATCGTTCTAACAATAAGTTTTTGTGAAAGATACCAGATTATTTTCCTATATAATTGTTATATTTTGGGTACAGCTGTTGCCTATATTTCTTATTGTTGAAAAGTGTTTATTATTGTACTATGAGTCACACACGACAGGTCTTGGCACACTGACTGGTCAATCCCCACTACTGCATTGTTACTACACCGGCAGCAAGATACGTTTGTTCCAATGGAATATTCTACGTGCAACCCCGCCTTCTGTACAAACAGAACAAAAAAGGCCGATGCCCTTTTCGGAGGCAAAGCCTATAATTATCCCTGAACGTACCGTGTGACTGCATACGCGAATGGTTGCGTTTGCAGAATCTCATCGGCGATGAACAATTCGTATGTTGTCACATTGAAGATCACCACTGGCGCCCTGCAATCACTCTATCACAAATCGAATTTTGGCCAAACGTTACACACACTACAATCACTGTAGTGGAGTAGACCAATAACCACATTATCTAACAACAAGATTTCATAGGAGAAAGGAACACTTCTTTTGTAACATGTGGTATCTATTTACATGTTTTTTTTCTGTTCAAATAGTGTTTCAATGGTTTCTGGCGATGAGACAGGACCTACAGATGTTCTTCATTGTTAGATGTATGTTTCAAAGTAGAGCGAAGTTGCCACATATGGCTTTTGAAGTACTCCGAACGTACCAACAAACATACACTATCATTGTGCATGACGTATCCCTGACACTAATTTATGTAGATAAAGCAATAATTGAAGATTTGAACATACGTCAGCAGATGTGTTCCAATCGCGCCGAATCCAACGTATCCTCCATGATTACCAAGGAAATCATGGTAGGCCTTGTCATCGCTTCGGAACACTCGCGAGTTCCCCGGCAGCAGTTCCTTCCATCTAGTGCACTGATCATTCTTACAGTAGTTATCGACTTTGAAATACGGTGTGATGAGCAGCATCCAATGGGTGTGTGCGATGGCGTTCAGTACCTGAAGCGAACACATCGTTTTGAATCGATTGTTTTTGCGCCGGAAAAGCCTATATCACCTTTGTTCTTTTGAATATCTCTTTGTCTAAATGTGCAAATGAAGATGCTACATGGGCGGCAGTAAACGTTATGAGAAGCAAAAATTGTCAAATGGATGTGCATTTAGTAAAAGTAACCACAAAACACAACAGAGCAAGAAAAGCGAAACCCTTACTTGATTAAATGTTTCAAATTCGTATCCTTTCTTGATCTTGGACGCAAGAATACTGGTGATCTGCGATTGAAATATGGTAGCAATTAAAATTCCGCTGAGCATGTAAAACGAGATCAGCACAAAAATCGCTGTAGGGGATTCTCTGCAAAGATTAATGTGGGATCTTTCTCCTCGACTTCATTTCCTTGTAGAAGAAAGGTTTATCTCTTTTTTCGTGTTGTTAGATATCTAGCTTCTCCATTTTTCTGCCAATGAGCTGAATTTAAGCAAAAAGGTTGAAGATTGTCAAACGCTATTCCGTTTACAGGGTTGTTAGTTTTTGTTACTCACTTTGACCAGTTGCCTACGTTAGCAGATAAGTTTCAGTTAATTTATAACTTTTTGCATACCTACTACGTTCGCTTTGGTGTACGTACAAGTATTCGTTGAGTGTGAGCAAAAGACCCGTGGGAGAGATCCGGCGGGGGAGGATCTCTTGAGGATGACGGAGATATCGTGAGGTGGTGGAGATGGTTTTGTTCAAATTCGAATAACAATAATGTAGAATATTAACAACAAGTACACTGAGTATCGCCAGCAGAAAGGCATCGGTGGAAAACGTGTCGCGGAGGAAACTCTGCAAGGTCGTGAGTTGCAACTTCTGATTGTGTTCATCTTCCCGTAACTCTTGTCTGGCAACAACTACACCTGTACTCACAAGAGTGAATTGGAGTATCGTAGTCCCAACTCAAAGCATCCTACTTACAAGAAAAGGCAATTCTCTATTTGTAAGCAGTTTCATAACAACACATCTGATATGCATGTCTTTGTTTTATGGGATTGCTCTGAACGATCACAAATACTTCCTTGTCTTCTTGCATCTTAGTGTGCCCCTACTATGCCGATGCTCTTGATCAACTGGCTGCGGCAATGATCATGCTTCTGCAGCATGTTTGCCCTCCCCGACTCACCCCCTGCTCCATTGTAGTTAACTCTTTCGCCATGTACCCGTAGGTGACATAGTCGAGCGGTTGAGTGAAGAACACCTCGTTCCGGTCGGGAGCCTGCCGGATCAGGTTCATCGTCACGTCCGCGGTATCTGTAAAGAGGTCATGCTGCGTGCAGTGGGCATACATGGACAAGGACATTCCTGGGAACGTAGGGTCACCCCGCATTTGGTTGCTTGTCTGTATAAAGCTCCACGCAAGTTGACCGCAAGATATGAATATCACCCCCGTATTATTCTGCATGAGGCCGCTTTCCAAAAACAGGAACGTTCCGTGCCCATGTATGGCAGTGGGGACATTTTCGGGATTCCACAGACAATCGCCGCTTTCCAGGTCACGAAGTTCTATATAGAAAGACAAATGAAGAAGCCAAACTCGGAAAACGAATCTGATACTGACTGTTCTCTATGAAGGCGAACATGTTGCCGACATCGTTGACATCGTAGGGAATCAACGTGGCGTTGAGGCCGGCGATCCGCATGATGATATAGAAGAAGTCGCTGTTCACGCCTACAATTACACCCACTAATTGTAAGAACATCATATAAGACATATTGCTATACTAACTGTTCGATTAGAGTTATCGATTAGAGCTACATCCTCGATTTGTAATATAATCTCATCGCTATTTCCTTATAGCCTAAAATTGTGCATGAAAATTGAGTGAATACGGAAGAGAACAGCAGAATTGGACGTACCTGCCCGTTTGCACGTCATGAACGGGCATTTCTCGTTGACGCGGTTGTAGTGTTTGTAGTTGAAGCTGCCGACGACTCGGACTGTGTCGTCGTCCATGAGAGGACATTCCCGATCAGACAAATGGCATCTGTAAGGGGCTGGCTCGACTATCTTAGCGTCAGAATTTGCAGTGCATTCCATGATCAGCCATGACTTGTTATTCGTACAAGCAAGTAGTGGTACAAATGCGTCTTCACGAAAACAACTGCAACACAGTGTTTCACAGCCACCAATATAGTTACATCATTACTTATTGTTAGACAAGGTAATGTTCATAGGAACAAAGATGATATAGGCATTTCCGGCAATTACGAGTTCTTTTGATTTGCTAGATCTCACTGACTCCAACGTGGAAGAAACCAAGCAAAATGACTGCGAACAGCATCATAACATGAACATAAATATGTTGCTTCGACGAAAGAAAAGAAAGAGATAAAATGTGGCACGAGGTGCGAATATGCCTCGAAGGGATTCCCTCCCTGTTTGGTCTTCTTCTCAGATAACAATCAATGCCGTCGTTCGTCATTATTTTCTCGCTATTTATCATTTAAGTGAAGCACAAATATAATTGTATATATGCATGCACCGTTCGTTGTTTTAGCAAATTTGTACAAAGCAGAGAAGAGAGATCCGTACCAAGTAGAAACCTGTATGTGGCCTGTCCACCACAAGGAAAACGGGAAGTCAAAATAAGTTATGCAAAGACCAGCGAGTTGGAAAACAAATATGTGGAAGGAAACATGTACACAAAACCAAGAAGCAGGAACACATACCAAGCTAACAATAAGAAGACAAAACAAGAAGATTACAATTGTATACTTTCTGGGACTATCTTGCACATACAAAAACGTTAAATGATCGACTAACCACTTCCTTTACAAAACGTTTGCTTTGTTAGTGAACAAGTGGGTTACGGTGGACCAAAGGCTCAAACGCTAACAAAGCAACTCAAATATACAATAAGCTGGTGTATCATCACTTGCAAATCGCACGCATAATCAGAAGATGAAATCTGAGACTGCGGAATTGTCTGCGCGAATCAACAAAGTACACGCTGAATGCACGAGTTCTGGAGGCAATTCATCGCGGTCGGGGAGAAATTCGGTTTCCCCGAGAAATCGCGATACGAGAGAAGTTCCATATTCGGGCAGTGCCGGGCCAGATGGTAGATCGAGACGTCGGTGCACGCCGTCCCGCGGATGAACACCTCGCGGAGCGCGCAACGCCTGAAGGTGGGGACGAGTATTCTCTTACACTTTTCGCATGTCATGGCGTTTTCGAAGAGCATATTGTAGTGTTACCAAAGTTCGTGCGCTACTTGCAGGCAACATTTGTGTGTATGTTTGGTCCCAAGTGTCTATTTGCTATTACCAGAAAATATGGGTTCCAAATTGAGAATGTTCTTCTTGATCAAGTAGTTTCCAGGGCTTATTTATGGGGGCAGAAATTTGCTTTTGAAGCACTCCCTACGGTCCAGGGGAAAGCTGAACAAAAATCTAGTGGTCATCGTACAAAAAAATCTTACAATTAGGAAGGGATGCTATCTCCATTATAGTGATAAAATCTGCATAAATATTTTCCGGAAATTGATTACAAAGTCTACTATAAGCTATTCTGAAATCATGATCTCTAATCGTGATCATGGACAAGAACAACTAATGTGCGTGATCTCCTTAGTCTCTCGAAGTAACACCAAAGTACGAAAAGGAAACGAGGATGTCTTTTTCGTTCCTCCACTGGAAATGGAATCCCCCTCTTCCTCACTCTCTCACTCACTCTCCCTCTCTGTCTCTCTCTCTTCTCTTCCTCACCTGGCCAATGCCGTGAGTCCCTTGTCGCTGACGTATTTGCATCCGTTCACATTGATGATCCGAAGGAGGCGACAATTATCGGCGAGGAGTCCGAGGAAGCGATCGTCCACTGAGAGGATGTGCGGCGTCTCCAATTCCTGCAAATCATGATCTCTACTTTTTTGGAAAAAAAGTGATCTACTCGTAGATCACATCAAGAAAAGTTAGTACTAGAGGAAAAATCGTATTCGTACTGTTCTAACAATAAGAAAACGAAGCCATTGATCCCGAACTTCCTGTTGTAATGTAAATTATTGATAATGTTTGCTGACCAGACTGTGACAAGAACGAGTATTCCTATTCACTTCTGTATCACTCTCACTATTGCTTCCAAGGCTCAATTGTGGGAATTGTATTGCATCTTTGTTGGCCTTTGTAAGTGTAAGACTGATGTGCTCAAAGATGAGCTGTTCCTTGTGCAAAAAGCGATGTTCCCATGGATGACAACGGCTCTTCCCCAGAATATCTTCCCATTGTGAGAGAATGCAATGGAACGAACTGTGAGATATTTGGCGCCTCGGGCAATTGCGAAGAGCACGCGATAGCTGACGCGCATCCCCGTGATCTTCAAGGTCCGCAATTTGCATCCGAAGTTGCCGGCTGCAAAATGTTAGTAATTATCTAAATTTTTCCTCGACAAATTTAAAATGCCAATTATCGTTAACGGATCAATGTGTAGTTTTCCTAACAATAAGTTTAGCTGTGAGTCTTATCTCACAATTTTCATCCTATTCAGGAACTAATTTTGCATTCCCAAAAAGGCAGATCAGAATGTCGTTGAATAAAGAGTTCGAATTCCTAACAACAAATCCTGACCGGCAAAGTATTTCTGCAATAGTTTGTTGTTGAAATGTTCCGAGAAGAAGGCAAGATGCTTGAGATTCGGCAGGTTCTCTGTGATCAACATGAGAGCCGTATCGAAGAGACGTTGAACGGCCACCTACAACGGCAATATCAGAGGGTTGTTTTGCTGTGACAGGTCAAAAATGTTGTAAATATTATGTTATAAATATGTTGTTAATATTATTATTTGCACTCGTTATGTATCAGAAGGCATTTGTGTCTTACAATCAATATATTTTATTGTGTATTTCATCACTATCAACAGAAGAACCTTGTTGTGTTTGCTTAGTGTTCACCAGTAAACAGCAATATCTTACCTGAAGAGTGGTGATTTTATGGCCGACGATGGGGAGAATCGCAGTAAGAATCGCATTGGCATTGTCGATCGAGTTCTAGAGAAGAGAGGGTCTTCGGAGGATTTTCGGGGAAGTGATAAGGTTGGGCAAATAAGAGCTGGTCAAGTGTTTTCTAAGAGTGATGGGTAAATGTTAGCAACTACTTCTTACTGTAATAACCATGTTCACTTTAAAAAATAAAAACTCTTGCACAAACGTCGCAAAATAGTGGAAGGAAATCAGTCTTATTGTCAGCGACCAATAAGGAACCAAAGGCCGGCTTCCTATTGTGTTATGTGTTATCCATAATTGATAATGTTTGCTGACCAGACTGGCGTCCTCCGTCCGCAGTTGGAGGTTGATACTCGTTAGTTCGGGTGCTGTGAGGGTGGCGATCAAAGAAGTGATATCCTCACTCCCGGAAAGAGAGAGTCGGATGGATCGGACACTCGGAGGCAGACGGGGAAGAGTCACGAAGAAGTTCTCTGAAAACACTTTCGTGTATTTTATTATGTAAGTTAGTGATTTTTTTCAAATAAATTGGCCTGTTGCTTTTAGGTAGCAACATCTTCATGTATCAGTGCCGTGACAACAATTTTATTATACCAACCGCAACAATCGCAAACATAACCAATGGCTCACAAGAAAGGCAGTAATACTTACAATTAGGTAAAATCAATAGCTATTGCGTAAGACATAACCGAAAAAAGTACGTACCATACAAGTCAACATTTTCGAGGTTGAAGGAATCGATTTTGCATTCATCGACATCGTTGATCTCGTCTTCGTCCATTTGGTGGAAGAATCGAGCCAAGGAGAGCTGGGAGAGATTCGGACAGTGGGCGGCGAGGTACGCCAGGGTCGCCGCCGGGGTCGCAAGGTTCATCAGGAAATCCATCTCCAGAACCTGAACGACAAGGTTATTACAAAATATAAGTGGTCTGGTGGGCATTCAGGACTCATATGCCACAGAACGTCCCCGGGTACCTCTCTCCAGGTACCGTAGAACTTTACTTCGCTTACAAAATGTAATGTGAATGGAAAACTAACTAATTTGTGCACACAATAAAATTTGAAAACATAAAATAAACAGTACATGTTACACACACACGATGATTACTATAATAATTGTTTATGAAGAAATCGGGTAGAAGAAACTCTTACTTGAAGACTTTCTTTGAGGTAGTAGGCGATGGCGTAGAATGCGTTGTCATTCAGAGCTTTACAGTTGTTGATGTACATCTTGCGGATATTTCGATTCCACGAAACTAGATCATGGATTCCTTGACTCGTAATCTAGAATTAGAAATTTTTAAAGCTATTATCCATCTTGCACTTAAAGGAGTCAGAAATGACCATTTTTTGACAAGTCAGAGTTCTTGAAATGCGCATAACTTCAGTAATCCGATGCCGTTCTGGCAGTGTCTGTGAACTCTGCAAGTGTCCTGTCCCCCCGACCTCTCTCTCCCCTTTCAAGCTCTTCCTTTCTTCTCAAAACGTCAGTTGTTATATGATCTTATATCTATCATGCATCGATTTCCATTAGCCTCTTCGTATGATGCGACTCCTCTTGGGATAAGTGCCTTCTCATCTAATTTTTTTTTCCGAGGTCCCTGTGATCTTTTCATTATAGGATGGGTTGGAAGAAAGAGTTCCTGAATGACTCCATGGACGTGTCAGGTGGTGGAAGAACACTGCCTGGGGGGGGGAGTCACTCGAGGAGGCCAGAGAATGTGTCTGCTGATCCCGGAATCACACGGCACACTACACCGACTTTTGAAGTTTTTTGCCAAGCTGTTGAAATATACACGACGGATAATAACTATAGGTATATATTGGTTAAAATACATAGCTATTATACTTATTCCACAAAGAACCACATTGGAACATAGCTTCCACTTCAACTACAGCTTGAAGGGCTTACCATCTGTATGTTTGCATGACCTACTTATTGTTAGGTGAAAATGCTAGAGTGTTCCACAAGCAGTTGTCATTGCTAGAACCCTTGTCACATGTCTCAACCATTCCGCTACCTCATAGCATCCACTGAGATCGACGGAGAAGAGACGTTCACTGCGTATTCTGGACAGAGCTGCGCCCGTAAGTTTCTTCATTGCACGCAACTCGATCGTGGACAGCTTGGACTGGTCGAGAGTCACGGCTTGGATGCCCTGAAGATAACCATAATCATCATTAGTTCGAAAAACAAAGCTCTCAATCTCATTGGTCTATCTTATTGTTAGGGTTTTCACAACGTCTTGGCTCTCTTAGGACTCAGGCAAGATACTTTAAAAAACAAGATAACCTTACTTTTCTTTACTGTTAGACTTGCTTTGTTGATCGGAAGTACTTAAGCTCAAGTGAAGTCAAAGTTGTGTCTCTTGCCACCCCACATAAATTGCGTCAACAAGCAACAAGAGCAGTAAATACTTTGACAGAACTTGGCATAACTTTGACATAGCTATGTACAGGACTTCTACTTTATATCGCACTGGGATGTTCATTGCCATTACTTGCCATAGGCTAACAACAAGTGATAGCAATGAACTGGCAATACAACTTTTGCTGATCACTTGCTGTTCAGCGACAGATCTAATAACTAGTTGAAATCGTACCTTATCAGTGATTTGATTGCACTCGATGAGCGTGATCTGCTCGATGTTCTTATTGTATTCGGTCATCGCCTCGAGCATTTCATCAGTGACGTCATCGCTGATGTAGAAATGGATGACCGTCAGGTTGAGGCCGAACCGCGGCAGCTGCACCAGTGACGCGCATGACGGAAGTGCAAGCTGAAATGACGCTGTGCTGAGATGTCGTTTGCTCAAATGTCGCTTGGCACCAACTAAGCTGACGCTATCATAGACTTGTGCAAAGTACGCTTCCGATATGAGATAATCAGATGAAAAGATTACATCATCCTGAGTTTCGCAGCATTCTATTTGTGCTTTGTGGACCAGCCTATAGCAATTACACTTTCGAAAACTGCTTCCAGCCTGCGGACACACAAATGCGCAGATGTGCGTTTTCCCACGAGGAACTTGATCATTTAGTGTCTGGAACCGAGGCAGACGCGCAGGTACTCACAGCGTGTTTTTGTTACACAAAACAGCATCGCCCGGCTTTGAAGTGCAACTTCTTGCCAACTTCTTCCAACATTCGCTTCGTCATACACAAAAACATCTCAAATGTGCTTCCAGTGCTGTAATATCTCGCACTCTGCCGGAGGGCTCATTGTCACACACAAGTATCCCGTGAACCGACTTCATCTCCGATAAAAACGAAGAAATGAGAGTCCGGAGTAAACTCTTTCCAGTGAGCTTTCCAATGACCTTTTACATTGAGTTACTGTAAAAGGTCATTGGAAAGCTCATTAGAAACAAAGAAGCTTACTACAGTGTCAGATGTTTACAGCACTATCCATACAGAAGGTAAGTGCTAACCTGGCCGTGACAGGTCACAAACTCGAGTAATCGCTGCTTGATGTTCGGAGGCAGATGCACGCAGTCATCTCCGAGATTGTGCTGGCAGACTACCGATAACGATAGGTGAACCAACGTACGGACCATTGGATCTGAAGCAATACGAGGATAAAAGACGATATCAGGACTCCCTCAGGCCAAATAACTTGAATACAGGAGAATATTGGCGACAATCATGGATGTTTAGTCACTTTATCCGTACATTATCCTAACAATAAGATGGTATCAGTACAGCAAAGCAAGGAGGAACGTGCATAAAACGATAAGATGTGATATACATATGTAATAAAGTGTAATGTTTTTGTCATGCAGAGAACGTCAAAAAAGTTCGCAAGAACAGAACCGATCCGTCAGAAAGAGAGACGATGGAAGCGAATGGAAAAGGGGAAGGAGAGGAGAAACCAGACGAAATCCCAAGCAGTCAACAAAAGGGAGAACGGACAACAGGCAAGGACACACGGCAGATCACGAGTAGATCGCATGCAGGAGCAGGTGGAGGGGATGGACGGCACGGTGGGGAAGGAAGAACACTCAAGAATCCTGCTGACCACGTTAACTACTTTCGTCGTACAAAGTTTCGTATACTGGGAGCTTATGTATAATATTTACAAATGTATTTACATCTAATTGTAAGTTCGATCATAACGTTAGCTGTATGATAGAAAAATGGGTACTTAGATAAAGCAAAGCCTCAAAGAAGAGGAGAAGAGCATTCGTCGAGGAAGCGCTTTCTCCTAACGGAGTGGCTGGCTGTTTGCGGGCACTCGAAAAAAGGGGCGATCGTAGATCGCGTCCCTTCCTTTTGTCGTTAGGCACACGAAGGACTCTTCAATCTAATATGTCACCATATCTACGCCTTCCTATAAGTAGCTTGACTCGTCTAGTTCTTCGGAAGACACATCTGCTAACAATAAGTGCCAGCTAGACTGCTCGAGTGCTTGTTTTGTGGAATTTGGCAAACATGAAGACGTTATTGCGGGAAATTTAAATGGTATAAGGCGAACTAAGGACATAACCGTAACATAGTAAAACAGTTCCCAGACACGACCGGTTCTATTGGCTTACTGGAGTAGGGAAAGGAGAATCTGTGGGATAAGAGAGACACAGATACACATCCTCTTCGGATTACACAGGAGGTCATACACGCAGACGCGAGAGTAGCCAGACATCCAGAGGAAACCCTGACTTCGAAGAAACTGTACTTTTGTTTGGATAAACAGATCGAATCGGAGAGACTCAAAAACAATCAGCGAAATATTGGAGTATTATACTGTAGTGTTTATTGGAGTAGCATACTGTAGATAATGAGCATTCTACACGTGTATTATCAAACTAAACGTAACATAACAAGATTACAGTAAACCTCAATATAACATGTTTTCCTGTGTAATATAAGAGGTAATGCAAATAATAGCGGGTGACGCTTATTAGCAGAGGTTTTAACACGTTGTTAGCAAGGCGGTAGAAATCGCAAAGAATGGTATGGTTATTTGTGCACCGGTTATCATTGGGATAATTGTAGTACATATTCGATATTTTCGGCATGTATTGTAAAATCTGAACTTATTGTTATCAACATAAGATCCGAAGTAACAATAAAGGAATCAGTTGGCATAACATCAATCATATGAAAAACAAAACTACTTTCTCCTATTATATAATAAGTACTCGACGAAACTATCAGTCCAATCAAGACTGGAGGCACCGACCAAGAATAAGAAAAACGGGAATGGTACAAGGAAGAAGATGTATACGACAAACACAGACAAAAAATGCTACAAAATAAAACACATTAATGCTATAGAAATAATGTAATAGTATAGAAAGAGTTGGCCTTTCTCCTCACACTCAATCTACCAGTATCTCAACGGATTCTGTGATATGGCGAACACCACGTGAAAACGGATACGTCAAACATGAATAATAACCGTTGGGTCATAACTTGTGTCGTAGATTCCATATTCGTCGCAGGATCGCCGACTTAGCAGGAATTTTTCTTCCAACTGAGAGAGTTGAGCGAATAATCTGTAACATACGGCTACTGTAACATCATTTTGTTGAAATTAAAAAAAAAATTACCGCCACCTGACCGTTAGAAGCGTTATCACGGCACTAGGACTACAAGAATGCATACAATTACTTACTTTACTCGTTCTACCTAGTACTGTAAGATGGGGTATTACTGTAGATGGCTGCTAAGCACC
>JACMIJ010001025.1:0-14148 GCA_014805365.1 Koerneria luziae
CCCCCCCCCCCCCCCCCCCCCAGTATAGCATTCACATTGTAATCACAGTTATTTCAACATTCTGTGCAGTGTTTCTATGAAATGTTGGACCTCCTAGAGTGTTCCCAGTGAACATTATCCACATCCTGTTTGTTAGTCACAGGTCAGGAAGATGTCTGCCCCCACACCTCTCCTCGTATCGCGATAGTGGAACAAGTTGAACACGACAGCCGCTCGCGCCACACCTTTTGTTGTTGTCCAGCAGTAGAGAATAACGAATGGATAATTTATGTTACCTCAAAGATTGTTCAAATTTTCTACCCCCTCCTCTCTTCTCCTTGCAAATAGTGGAACAAGTTGAAGAACACGACAGCCGCCACCCCTCGTCGCCCTTGTTGTTGTCCACAAGGCAATAACGGACAAATTTATGGCACCACAAAGATTGTTCGCATTGCCCTTGTACCATTTGGTCTCAGTGGTCCTCCTCATTTGCTACACCGCATAAGACAGATCAGGAAGATGTCTGCCCCAATTCACAGAAAACGTTTGTTGTTTTTACTTCCTAGACCATCGATCAAGATGGCCACTCATGAAACAAAATGAAGCGTTCATATTCCATTTGTGTAAACAAGCTACAAAACTGTAACTGCTATCGAGAAACTGCTTGTTTCCTACTGCATACGCTTGACATATCGCGATGATAGATACCAAAAGCAACAAAAACTTACTCCAATATAGTGTACTGTATACAAAAACTTTGTATATAAAAGATGTTTTATATAGCTACTCGAAAACACTTAAGAGAAGGCACAATATCTTCTTCTGAGCCCAAAAACCCCTGCTATTGCTCTAATTAGCATAGGCTAAACAGTTAACATTGACGAATGTTAAGAGCAAAAACTTGCTGTAATAGAGTATACTGCATTGTACATTGCCTAAAAAGATGCTTTATATACTGTATCCATAGCCATTCAACAGAAGGCACAATATATGCACAGAACAAGAAGGTAAGCCCTGAAGCAGAGGCTGCTTATTATTGAGTCATGGCAGAATCGGGAGTCATCATCACAAGAACAGAATCAACAGCAATTTGGCAAAATAAAACAAAAAAACTACAAACTACAAGCTACAAACTATAAATATGAACAATCCTTGAACCAATCCAGCAGATATGAACAAGCAAGCGACTAACAGATAGGCAATGTCATCCGGGCAGCACAAAGAAACATGTAACAATCATAACGAACCAAGCATATGTGCAAATCTGATGCAGGCTAAAGCTATATATGACATTTTCGAGCTCACGCCAAAAAAATAACAATAAAATGTGAAAAAATAACGGTGCAGCAAAACAGAAAGTGTCAACTGAGGATAGAATATATAAAGATATATATGATAAAACCGATAAAAGCATATTCATGCATGATAACAAGCGATAATAAATACAGTATAATGTGCACGTAATGACTTACTGTACAGTGAGCAGATACAAACAGAGAAATAGGCCATTACTTTTGAGTGTTCTAAAGCCTCATTTAGTTCTAGAGTGCCTAAGATACTCATTCTTCAACCAACGGTATAACGAGATACTTGTAATGTGAGTTTTTTAAATACTCCAGTACTATTGAGGCTTGTATGAGACAATTATGAGGAAAATTTGAGACATTTTCTCTGAGTATCAAAACCAGAAATTGTTGTGAACCTTTTTGATTAGCAGGATACCCACACACAGAAACAACAACAAAAAGAAACCGGAACACCAATGTCTGATTGTACAATCTAAAACGCGTTCAAAAGAATGGGGCAATGTGTGTACAAGCATCGAACCGTCTATTATACAGTATAAAAGGACGTCTGTATATATAAAATTCAGAGCCAAGATAACAATAAAACGCTCTGTTGCGTACAATATTCAATAATATAAAGGCATACAAGCATATTTTTAGAAACGTAAAAATATACACAAATTGCACAGACACCATGGATTATGACTATCTATCGGACACATCCGAATCAATTTCATCACTTTTAATGAAGAAGCAAGCATCATACGAGCAAGTAACAAGCAGGAGCGAGGTAGAAATTGGCAGCTTGGCAGTGTTTCGCTATGAAAAACACACAAAAATACGCATGCAAAAGGCCTTTTTTGAGGAAGTAAGCGCAAGAGGTGGGAAGCAAAGGCAATGGAGGATTTTGTAGCAGAAAAAAAAAGCACATTTTGGACGATAAAGTGAACTTGTGTATAGCATAAAACATAGTGAATAGACATTTTTCAGCATTGTAAGGCATATTATAATGTTTGAGGAGAAGTGTTCAATGTGTGTGTGGCAGTAGTGAGGTCGATGGGCAAGAGCAGAAAGACTTATAGTGAATCGTGTCAAGAAAACAATCATATTCCGTCAGCAGCACCCAAAACAGGGTTAAAGTTCAAGATACAATTTACACACTACCTTAAAAAGCACGTTCGTTTCGTGAAACAGAACTTCCAGAACAAAAAAAGCTGAAGTATATGTACATATTTTCGTGAAACCTTATTAATAAACACAGTAATTAAGCACGATTACAAACTGAGCAGCATGAGTACAGTTGTAACTTGAATTGAGTACCGGTAAGCAAATGGCTGACGGGATATCCGACTACAAAATGTGTTTGAGCATGAGACATATATATGTACACTTTTCGATGTGAATATCATCGTTGCAAAAATTGTATGTATGGCACATTTGTGATTATTATTATCATCATTTCTACTCTACGGGCAAAATCTCTACAAACTCGGTGGTGGCAGAAAACCTGGAAAGAATGGCTGAAGTGAATATGAGCAATAGTGAGCAATATGTTTGCTGGCTGAGACAATCTGTGCACAAGATAAAAAATAGTCGCGCCTAAGCATCATTGGCAAGTACATGAGGATTCAGTGCAAAAGTAAACGTAGTACAGAACAGTTCTTCGGCAGCTATTACACTGCGAGTTCAACAATAACAGTTCAATTCAAATGCTCATTTCCTTGCCAATGGTGCCAGCAACTATAGCATAATCCTTATTATGATAATATAAAACTTAATAATATAATACAAGATATAAAACATGCTCAAAGGCTTAAAACAAACAAAAAACGAACACAACGGATTGCACTGGAAGGTGTTCGACATCCGGCCGGAGGATTAACGCGGATTTCGGATCGGATACTCGAGCTTCTCGAAGATCTCCGAGGCCGCGCGGACGTTCATGATCGTCGTAGCGGTCGGAAAGTTCGGATCCGCGTGGATGATGAGCACGAACGAGTTCGGTGTGAAGGCGTGCACGAACGCCGAGAAGTTCGAGTTGCGCACGTGGATGTAGTCCACCGCCGTGCCCCAGCGACTGCAATAGACGAAAAAGTTAAGGGAAACTTGAACCGGCAGGCTAAATATCAGCCCGCATGACCGTATCATGTAATATCAGTGCCCCAGCGACTGCAATAGACGAAAAAGTTAAGGGAAATTTGAACGAACAGGTTAAATAACGAACGATGTGAACAATCACTGTAATTTGAACATCTTGAGAACTGTTTCTATGGAAATTTGGACCTTCTCTGGCGTTAGCAGTTCAAAATATTTAACATCCTGGACGGTAGTCACAAGTCAGGAATATGTCTGATTGCAAGAAGCAAAATTTGGAGACTAAGCATCAGATGATATGGACGGTAGTTGAAGATTGGTATGAACCGGAGTAATGTTAGTTGCAGAATGCAACAACTAACGGTATTCCGAGAAAAAAAACACGAACCCGCACGAGAGTCGGAACTGCTTGATGATATTCGACACCTTCTCGAATCGCTGCGCGTCCGGATGCGGTATCACCTCGGCGTGCCCGATCACCAGAAATGTCGTCCGCTCGAATAACATCACCTGAACAACAATCGCATCGTGGGTGGTCTGGGAAGCAATCTTAAGGCTTCTAAGTTTCCTGAACTAGTACGTACCACTTCAGCGAACACTAGAGCATTCCGGTGCTAGCACGACCCAAAAGCTAGCTGAGATAGTGTTCCATGAATGGACTAAAATGCCGTTCCCCGTAAAATACTAGCCAACACAATGGTACCACTAAAACGGACAACAAACTTCAATTTAGCAGTCAGTTTCTCTTTCCATCAGCAATAATGAAAGTGATGCAAACACCCCCACTATAGCTAATGTTCCGAGATCGAAGATATGGCACTTTGTATTCTATGAGAAACGTTTCACAAATAGGGGTGAGAAGGGGGCGTGTAGAACTAACGTTTCTACTCTATATGAGAAAAACTAACGTAACGTACGAAACTAACGTTAAAACCATATATAGAAACAGAACGAAGAAGAGAAACAGAATTCCCTTACTCACCTCGGAAGCATCCATGATATCGGCGAACTCCCGCAGCCGTGCCGACACCTTCTGCGAATTCGGCACCAGATGATTCACAATCGCCGCCCAGGCCTGCAAATCATCGAAGTTTCTCATTAGAAAAAAAAGGAACTAATACATAAGTTGCGCACACCGCAACGCGTGCCTATGCGTCGCGTGGGTGGAGCAGTTCATTTTGCGCTAAAAAGCGCATAAATAGTTCAACAATGCCGTACCAAGATAAACTAATGTGTTTGTAATGTCCCCTAATTCAAATTCACAGTGAGACCCCCAGCCTAGCGCTATATGTGGGCGAAAGTCATAGAATTCCAACACACATCCCCACGCTTATACAATGTAAGCTCATCCCTTGTTCTTCAATGACATACATGTTCCTTCAAATGCTGTTCAGGGAAACAAAATAATACACTCACAGTTGTTTCACAGACAGCAAGCTACAAAATTGAAGATCTCTGATCAAGCATCAGTTTATTTCCAATATGTTTCATGTTTGCTCAAACGCGTATGTATTCACGTGGCACAAGAGTTCACCAAGTTATTCAGACGAATGTACTTTTGCCCACGCTGGAAAACATGCTGTTTACGCATATGCAATTGGTGGAATAGAGCAGAAAGCTCTTATTTTCACGCCCCTTGGATTCAGAAACAAAACTTAAATAGCCATTCCACAAATCTCTTAGTCAGTAATATGGCCAATGTAAAGGAATATGAAATGTTGGACACCCGTTATCAATTTCTGTTTTTGGGTATACTTCCACTCCCCGTTTTGACTACTTTTCCGCGAAAACCTTTTCTATTCCCTAACTATTGGTCTAGCTTGCTGCAATAACACTGAGTACAAACCTATGAAGTACACCAAGATCGTAAGATCCGCATAGTGCGAAACTAACACCACATGTTCTCAATGTATGAGACAACAAGGAAGATTCGAAGAAAGATAGATAAATCATAGCCAACAGTATTCTGGCTGACGTAAGATGTGAGATATTAAGAAGGATGTGCGAAAAGTCCAACTCACGCTTAGGCAAATACAGTAAACACAGACGGGAAACAACCCTTGCTTTCTGAGTATTAACTCGGTGCTACGGGAGTAAGCATAAGTGAGTGTTCAGAACACTCTAGATAACCATAGGTTTAAAATACATAAAAAGTAAGTGTTTTTGCTGTAAGAAAATATTTGTAATTACAACCAAGTATGAATCGTACCTTGTACAGTGTCTCATCCCATATACTGGACGGGAAGCACTGGAACAGCGCCTCCTCCATCTTCGGCCCGGCGATCTCCTCAGCGCGTCGCAGTATTTCTCGTTCTTTCTCGCCGAATATCTGAACGGCAATTGTAAATGAGTGTATTAAATACTTAAAAAAGAAGTAAAGACATTTTTGATAACAGTGTTTCTACGCTGACGTCTTGTACCTGGAGTGGCTAACGCTCCCGCGGGTTGTTTTGTGTTTTTGAAAACCATTTGGCGTTTTGTGACGGATAGAACAGACAACATATGGCACTGTTAGCCATGACTAGCACATAACTGGTCAAATTTTGCATACGTTTCAGAGCAACGTAAGGTGTATGCGATTCCGGTTGCTTGTTCTTTACCATCATGATTCTTAAAGACTTGTCAAGCAAGTCGTGTGCAACACGTGTTCAGGCAAAAACTGTAAATACTAGCAGAAGAATAACCCTTACAAAATCAAATATCAATAGTAAGTCTAAGCGTTCTGGCACTACAATTCTTACGCAAACAGGTGAATGAACCATCATTCTTATAATTGCGAAGAAAAACGCTCGGAACTGTCAAAATTTTCCTCATCAGTAATGTAAATAAATAGTTTTTTTAAAAGAAATAAGCATTAGAAAAAGAAAACAAATGCTGATCTTCGAACCTGGTCCTTGAACTCCTCCTGGACGAGGTCCATTTTGTGCAGCAGACAGAACACCTTCGGGTACTTGGAGTGCTGAAAGAGCGCCTTCAAGCAGCCCTGGAAGTAGTCGTAGTCCTTCTCGAACTCCCGACTCTCCACGTCGAACACGTAGATCAACACCTGAACGAAACTTATTATCTAAGCAGACTAAACAATTATCCTAGAAACAAAACGTTAGAGTGAGAATTCATGGTTATTCTAGCCGCTGAAAAAAAGTTCTATAGAAACAAGAACAAAACAACGAAAACAGTTGGCTGAAAGTGTATAAACTCTATGGAGCTAAGAGGGCTTGGCCGCAAATTTGCATTCTGTTTATCAAAATCGCAATTACGCGTACTGCTTACAGTGTTTGTATAAAAAAATAACATAAAGAAAGTGAAGCTAACGCGAACCTGTACATTTCGAAATACTTGTTCCCTCTGCGAGGCGAGGTACGTCTCGAGAAACGCCTCCTGACCACCACAGTCCCATAGGTGCAGCACCATGTTGCCAAGGAACCTGTAAATAACAATAAGTTACTACTCAACGATGTAAGACTTGTACGGGATGCTCTCTGGCTATGTATCTCGGGAGGAAATTTCCGGTTAGGCGATAGAGTCCGAAACCGGCTGTCTCCATGATACTACGCAACAGCAAAACAATGTTAACAAAGTAAACTGTATGTGCATTGCACGTTAACTATGACACGAGTTATGCTTTAACTTGTTCTTATTTTTTTTACCACTTCCATTTATTGTACAAGGTTGGTCGCCTAGAGCGAAGTAGTCCTAACATGGAAACTCAGTGGAGCACCTCGAGTCGTTTCCGCAACACCACCAACAGATTGCTAAGGAACCGTGGAAACTACAACATGGCGATAATCTTACATTTGTTTACAAAGCAGCCATATATGTTTGGCAGTAGTATGTGAAGGGACTGGTCAGATGGTTGCGAGCTAACTTGTCATTCGGATCCCCTCGGACGTCAGTCTTAACACGATTGGAGGCAACTTCCAGTATGAAAGGTGCAATACACAAGAAGATATACCAATAGTATGCCATATATCATAACACCCTATTCGGACAACGTGATTGTGTTTGCTTGACCGGGGGGAAAATCAGATTTGTTTGAAAAGTCATATTGCTGTTGAACATGATTCATTGACAAAAACGGGCAATGACTATGCACATTTTTTCTTCTTCTTGAATAGGACAACAACAAAACATTCTAGAATCGACCACGCAAGCGAAAGTGCGCTGTACGAATGATATAGAGAAGGAAGGGTTTTAAAATGAAAAATTCCACAAAAGAAACGATCTCTCCATTCTGCATACTCTCTCGTCGGCTAGAGAAAACCGTCTGACCGATGAAAGTGCACGTAGAATTGAGAGATCACAGCTCTACAATCTTGCATCACTTCTTGCTTTTACAACACTCATGTTACCGGAAAGACTCTGTAAAAGAGACTCTATCGCAACACAGTTGGATATACTCCATAAGTCATTCTCACTTACTACCTACGGTATGATCTCTGGTTAAGCATCTCGCCCCCGGGGAGGAGATTGTCCAGTTAGGCGATAAACACGATAAACACGAAACCGGCCGCCTCCATGATACTGAATAACAACAAACAACACTTATACTTTGTCCTCTCTGACATTATCTAACAAGTTCACCAACAAAGTCACATCACTTGCAGCTTAATGCCGTTTCAATATGCCAAAGAAGAAGCAAATTCGAATATACAGGCAAGCTAAAACAGGCATTGAGCTTCCCATTTTAACATAGTGACTGCAGAACAGAGTTTGATATTACGGCTGAACCCATGGAACAAAAAAAGAATGGCAGAGAAGTAGTCAAAGATTGGAAAAGTGTACAACTGACCGAAAGGGGATTCCCATTTTCCCCGTGAAACCAAGGGGAGAGTGGAGTTTATACCACCTTTTGTACTATGCATAATATCTCAAGTGCTTTTCTGGTGAAGAACGCCTGAAACGGGGTGCCTGTTGATACTAACAAACGGGGTGCTTCCAATGTTAAGGTATCCCAATAGGTGGTGCTTTTTCAACTAGTTTGTTATCGCTGAATGATACAGTACAACCGAAGAGAACGGAGTTAGAAATCCCTGTCAGATCTCCCTCCGGATATTGTATATCCCTGTCAGATATCCCCCCCGGATCTCATATATCCCCTCCGGATCGTACCTGATGTGTGCATGTTCGACGTCGACGGTTGGTCCGAGCCGGGCGGTGTCCCTCGCGATGTAGTTGGCGAAGATGATGCTGCGCATGCTCGTCTTCCCGCTGCCGCTCTTACCCATCAACAGCACTTTGCGCTTCGACGATGACATCTGGAAGATTGGGATATCAAGGGATATCTTGGAATATCACGAGATATAAGCATGGGATATCATTCGAAGCTCAAAGACATCGCGAGAATCTGGTTAGTAATCGCGACGCACGATATGTTGGGTGCATCCCATTTGCGCCAACTGCTGTTATCTCCATAGAAAAGATATTTTTTGGAATTTTTATATAGGAACGTCCAAAGGCTATGGTCAGCAGAGTGCACCGGGTATTTCAGTCTTGCAGAAACCAAAATGGAGATCATAAAGCGGTTGGCGCAAATGTGGTCCAAACAATATGTCGCTGGAAAGAACACAAAGTGCTACGCGCTATCGCGAGGCGTCATATGTTACCGGTAAAAAAACAGACGTATGATATGTTACGTGAATCATGTATACTATGATTGACGCGAAAGTTTTTACACGTAATGGTAGCCTTTCCCGTTATTAGAAGAGTTTCACCATGAGGTTTTCTGATGTGCCAGCTACTCGATGCCGTTTTGCACAAATATCTGACTGTTATTATGTGCTAAATTAAAAATCTTATATAGGGTGAAACATTTTAAAATACAGGCTGGCTATCGTACACTGTGATATCAGTCAGATTTTTGTGTGGAGGTCCAATAATACAACAATATCGAGTAATATAAACGTATTGGTCATAACGCGATGTTCAATAACATGAAATGTGGCAGCAACCTGTACATGTCACGTTTCCATGTTTCGGAAATGGGTCACACATCCACCCCCCCCCTAATGTAAGACGGCAAAAACGAGGTTGCTAATCGAAAAGTCTGGTTTCATAAACGATACCACGTCTTGCTTGCACCATTTCCGTTTACAATATGGTATCGGTGCCAGGAAGAAGCTGCATTCTGGATGCCGCTCTCTGTCTCTGTGTCTCCAATCCTTCTCTCAATACATTGTTATTACACCTTTCGGATTGTCCATCTCAATGGAATACCGCAACTGTAAGTGCGTCCCACAATGGGGCTGCGCTACGTTATCAGTAACGCGATTGCCGCAACATGGTGTTGCACAGTGGAAGCATATCAAGGAGCAATAACATTGCAGAGAGAGAGAGAGAGAGAGAGAGAGAGAGAGAGAGGGAGCGAGCTAAGATGGTGGAAAATGGAGCAGCATGAGGGGACGATCTGATCGACGAGTTAGTAAAACATGTTTAGTCATGGGCAAGAGCACGGCGGTGATGCAAAAGAATGTTGCGGAGAGCTGGTGCACCCCCCCCTTTTTCGATTCCAAAGAGACATTGCCACACCTACCATCAGTGCGCACCTTAATGGCCGCCAATAAAACGCTGTAGACGAGTAGGCCGGAACACTAAAATAGGTATGAAGTAATACTTACTTACTCGCAGAACCTTTACAACCTTTCGAGAAAACTGAAGTAATCGTAAAAGATGATCATCACAGGGAATTCGCAGTACTAGTAGCTACTATCAAGAACAGAAATTCATTTCAATACAAAATCAGTGAAATTATCGAGAACTAGTAGGTGAAAGTATCAGAAATGAGTGGTGCTCAGTTTGTGTGCTCCCATGCATGTTTGTGTGTGTGTGTAGTACTCCTGCTGTTATCAGGTCACTCCACACACACACAGCAAAATCTAATAACACACACGGCGAGAACAGGTGTGTGTATGATTGTCGTGGAGAAGATGTATGTAATAGCCAGTATCAGGCCGCTAATGGCCGTTGCAAAATGTAGAAAGTGCGCCAACACCATCACCGTGCCACTCAGGCATGATGGCCGAGGAAAGTACAAGTGAATTCAGCTCCCAAACCACTTAGAAATTGGTGATCCACCAACTACTAGGAGAAATACTTGGCAAAACATGTCACCGGAAATACATTAAGCTGAATCATGATCCGAGTGCATAAAAAACAATGCTATTACTAAGGTCTTTGGAACACCCCGTTTTTGAGGTACACTAAGACTAGAAGCACCTCGTTTCTAGAGCCTTGCACTAGAGGAACACCAGTTTCCAAAATTCGGATGCATCTATGTACATTAATGAATCTTGTTCACTTCCGTTGAAATACAATAAGCTTATTAAAAAAATAGTTAGTGTTACAAAACAAAGAAAGCAACACTCGGCCACGATTGTTCATTAATCCCCTCATTAACCGAGGACTGAATCCAAGTTGCGTTCTCCCGTAAATGCATCAAAAACCGTGAGAGCAAACAGCACATAAATAACCTTTCGTTCATGATAACTTGTAGCTTTCGTGAGAAAATTGCACTACGACCAGCAGTTCAGTGCACGTGCTCTTCAATTGCCGCGTCTATTAATGGCCATAAGATGATGAGAATAAGCGCAATACTGCTGAGCGGGCATACCCCTTATAATTAGCAGCCGCAGGAGCAGAAGCAGCGAAAAAAACAAGTTTGTTTCACACTATACATCGAGCAAACTACAAATCCGGTCCAAACTACAATATAATTCCTGTTTTGGTCACTCATACTACAATGCAATGCAGCAGTTTTGCGTAAGCTACTCGCAGGTTGTTTACTAATCCGGACGAAAACAAGCTGCTGTTTGCCGCTCTTTGAGCATTCAAACTGCGTGAATAAATCGTATCCGAGTCCAAATGCTTAACGAAAACACACAGATAAAATACATAACCAAACAAACAACACAAAAATAGCAATAACATGACCGAAAGCAGTGTTTCAGGTGGATTTTCGTTGTTTCAGCTTGGTTTTGGCCGTAAAACCGGCATACATGGGGTGAAAGCACTGATGGTTATCATATCAAAACAGAAAGAGGGACAAAAACACTGCCTAATCGGTCCGAACACCTGTCAAACCGAAACAGCACCCGGTCCGCCCGCTGTCCACATGCTCAAATAGTGCAGCCGCACTTGTCGTTAAATAGCGGAAGCGCGAGCGTGCGAACGGAACAAAATATTCCCCGGGTACAAACAAGCGGATATGTTTGCAAATAGTGCTGTTTATTGCTTGCTTGTTGTGTGATCAAGGTTCGCTAAGTGTTTTCGGTGCTGTGTGAAATGTAGTCTGATGCAAGTGGTGTTTGTTACGCAAGTTCACGATAGCATTTTTCCATGCAGTATTAATGCGTTTCAAAGGATCATTTGGTTTACTCTGAGTGTTGTAGATGCTGTACTGTTGTATACGTGTTAATGTCCCATACACAAATTTGTAAGTGTACAAGTTCACAAGTTACAAAGTTGCATAATTGGAGATGTCTGCCATGTGAGATGATACCAGTCGACAGTGAACGTGAGTTGACGATTGTGTTGTGCTGTTTCATTGAGATGTTCAGATATGATGTGTTTGTGGATTTGCCTTTTGTACCCATACAAATACGATGTGTGTGCTATTGCTGTATCTTATTCTACCTACCCGGGGCAGTGCTAGGTAAGCTCAGGGAACCCCAGGGGGGAGGGGTTCCCCTCCTTCCACGTGGTCATGGAACCACAAACAAACCCGTAATACCTCGCCCTCGCCTCTTTACCCAGCGCCCGTAGAGCACCGTCTTTGCAAGCTGTCCGGCCCGACATCTTACTACGTTTAGCAATTTGCATTTATAAAAACAGCCGGAAACGTGATAACAAATATTCACACAAGTTGCTCCTTCGGATATTCAAACAAGCTCTCCTTTGACATTACGAGCATCACAAACACATGTGTTTGCGAAAGCAACACTGCGGATACTGTAGATGCGGCACTGTTGCTGATTGAGGGATTAAAAAACACTGCAAATTGTAACGAAACATCGTGAAATGTAGTAAAACTACATAAATGTATCATTGTAAGAAGTGCATACGGTATCCCAAGTCTCTCACTACCTTGCCGTCTCTCTCTCTCTACTCGATAGCAAACTAGCTCTCCGTTTTCGCTGAAGAGCAAGGGGCTGCTACGAAGTGCCTCATGCGACGTCGCATCTAGTTGATGCTGGTGTCGGGCGGCAACTGTCATTGTAAGATTTCACGGGAATAAACTAATGTGTCTATGGTCACAAGAATGTGTTTGCGGTCGTCTATAGAGCATCAAAAAAACACCGCGAATGATGACTGTTATTTCGATGAGACGATTTTCCTCCGCTTCAGGAAGTACGTATTTGTCTTATGTACAAGTTACGGTATGTACACTCGACGACTCGTGGCGTATGCGTTAGGTCTCCATGCTACGCTTTCACCCCCTTGGTAGATCATAATGCGTGCATGCCAAAGCCGGCTGATGTACGTTGCAGGCCGCGATAGGACGAATTTGGATCCCGTTATAACGTAATGCGAATATTTTCGGGAAAAACTGTCCCGTTTTGGAAATGTATCAACATACATTAATCAGAGGTAAAGTTGTTGCCGTCACGTGACTTGTTTGTTGCGTGTCGTATTGCAACAACTCCGTGCTGCACAAACTGTATGGTAAGGAGAAGCATGACATAGCAACCATTTATATACACACCGATGTTTCCCCAACACACAAATGTACTTTCCAATCTGCAAAGTTCCATATACTCTTCAAACGACTACAAGCTGTACAAAGTTGAATATGTTCAACAATTTGTACGTATGGCGACAGCCGGATAACTAAGCAGAACGGAGTCAGGCCATTCAATGGTACGCGATAAACACACTCGTGCATCATTTGGTAATGTTTTTGGTGCTGCTTTTTGTCGCATAAGATTGGTCTCTTTCTAATCAGTTTTCGCGAGTTTTCCCGTGTGGCCTTACAATACATTTATGCAGTTATGGTACGTTTCAGGATGCTTCGCTACAATTTTCAGCGTGTTTTTGGAAGATCTCAAATGGCTGGTGGTTACGGATCTACAGTATCCGCAGCGGCGGTTATGTCATATGCATGTGTTTTTGCTGCTTCTTGTTTTACTGGATGCATACAACTTCACTTATGTAAATTTGTGACAGCTTCGAGAGATGCTATGCATTTATGTTCTAATAAAGGCTGTGTGATTCTTTTTGGTTTGCAGAAAACATGCCCTTCTCTTACAAGTTTGCGTTGAGCGTGAAGGGTGGGTTTTGTGGGGGGGGGGGGTGATGGAGGAGTGATGTACTGTTGTATGTCTGATCAAGATACATACAACCATGCTATTCGATGCATACATCCAAAATCTTCGCGAGATACACTGTATTTTGATGTGGACAGTTTATGTGCACTCAATTGTGCATCATGCAATGTATGCTATACGGAACAGATTTCAGGCATTCTTTGAGGTATGCTCGCGAAAATTTATTAGAAAGAGACCAATCTTATGCGACAAAAAGAAGCACCAACAACATTGCCAAATGATGTACGAGTGTGTTTATCGCGAAGCATTGAATGGACTGACTTCGTTCTGTTCAGTTATCCGGCTGTCGCTATACATACAAGTTGGTGAACATATTTGTTATGTATTGCTGTACACCGTGTTCGCCACAAACAATAGTTTATGCGCACACCAACAAATACGATAACGTGAGTACGAGAATGGACCGCACGAGCGAAGCTCGCGCTGTGAATCAACTTCTTTCTTCTGCGCATCGCTTATATACCGGCCGA
>JACMIJ010001026.1:0-11692 GCA_014805365.1 Koerneria luziae
AAAGTTCGATAGAGAGGGCAAGATTGGTACATTATGATACCTAACTGTCGACTGCTTTTCAACTTTAGGTTTTTTTTTGCAAACTGGGTACCAGACACATTAGTTGTTACTATACGTTAGCTTTTTGATGGTCTCAAATTTGTATATCCATTTGTAGAGCAAAGCTTTTGCTTTTGTAGTTGGCGAATGTGAGATACTGAAGAATAGCAGATACAACATACGGTATGTTATGTTACATACTGTGAGCCTACAATGAAGAAGCTTTAGTTGTAAGATGTACACAATAGTGGTACTGTGCAAGCAATGAAGACCATTCTTTGCAAAACAATATGGGTACGGCATGCTTCTGCAGTACCAACGTGATGTTCGCTTTGCTACGTGCTATACAGTATTCATGCAAGGTACTACGGTGCAAAGTAAAATAAAGTACTCCAGCATCAAGGTCTTATAGCCTGCGGGTATAACATAACAATAAAAACACTAACAATAAGTTCAATAAAGAAAATCTTGACTTACAATTCAAAAACGAAGAACAAATTGAAGTCGGTAAATCACACTTACTGTTTTCCACGACAAATAAATCAAACTAATCGACACATTGGTGATCCTCCGAGACTCCGCCCACTTTCTTACTCGGCCCAACTGAAGGCGATTTCCACAGATCAGCTGGTGTTGTGATGTTTCTAAATACAGCACTGCATTCTATTCTTCCGCTGATCTACAGTACATGATTTGCATATGAATACAAAGTTATTACTTGTCATTACAAAGAAATATGCAAATTTGTGACTGGAGGAAGTTACACTGTCCTTACATTATGTGAAAGATGTCGGTTGGAAAGCATTTTATACAGCAGTTGTTCTTGAAAACAGACAGTTTTGCGATCAATGGAGAACGGACGGATGTCTTTCGTGAAAGGGACGAATTCAGACAGTCTCCGGGGAGGGAAAGAGGTTGGACAAAGGCGGCGCACTTTGAACTCATTGTCCAGGATTTGCTTTCCAATTCGCTAAAACCTCTTCAAAAGAACAGCCAGACATATTATTGACTTGTGACTAATTTACAGGATGACGAAAATTTTGTACTGGAAACACTCCAGGGGGTCCAACTGTCCATAGAAACATTTCACAGAATGTTGATGATAACTGTGATTGGTTACAGTGTGGATTTTATGAGCGAACAGCGTTTGTTGCATACCAGGGGCTTTTCCAAAGCATCTCCGAAGTGCACTTATTGTTAGTGACAAAAACACAAACTTCGCTAAGTTTGTACGCAAAAAACCCCGTCACCATCAACATATATACACACAGTGCCAGACAAAGTTACCGTAACTTTGCATCCGAATCTAACGTTTCCTTCTTCCGTTCCTCCAGTCTAGACATTTCGATGGCCGTTTTCCCCCCTCGGTGGAATAGGAAGGGAGAAAGGGCTAGCGTATGCCTCGGCCACAATTGCATAACAAGATGTTTCCCTCTTTCTCACAGTTTGTTAGGGACTGTGGGAAAGGAACTGAGAAACGAATTAGGATATAGAGGCTATTGTGGCCCTAACAACAAGATTAGTTAGCTCAGATAATTGAGCAGCATCGGTCCCGTGGTGTAGCGGTTAGCACTCAGGACTCTGAATCCTGCGACGGGAGTTCAAATCTCCCCGGGACCTATTCGCCTGAGCTAAGGAAGCTAAAATAGTAAATACGGCTATGTCATCACAAACAGAAACAGCTGCCAATCTCGATAATCATGTGGCACAACAGTACGATTCTGCAGAAAATATCGTGCAGCCACAATGAATAAACCGAAAAAACGTTATACAAGGCAAAGATTGTTTTCGAAATGACTGTTCTCTTTAGCAGTTTGATGAGCAATAGATGCATATAATCTGACACGTCTGCTGCCGATATTCATTGCTCCATAAAAGTATCCGAAAGAAGAGCTGTTTCCTTCAAGGTGCATCGCATGACGGCGTTGAGGCTATCGTTTGTAATACTGGCGATTGCTTGTCGAACGAGCAGCGAGGAAACAAAGCAGAATATTGACGAGAAAGGTACGTCTTTATTAGAAAAGTTCGATCTTTCATGAGGAACGTATGCAGTAGAGGTTTGGTAACGAGTTTCCAGTACCCTCGTTGTTCCTGGTGTTCCGGCACAAAAGAACACAGTAGTTTGTGAAAGTAAATGAGACCGAGGTAGAAATAGCTGTACAGAGGAAGCTACGTGATCCTGAGTTTCTTTCGCACATTCAAGAACAATACAGACAAGATGCAACAAGAGAGATCCGAAACAACAGTTCCTCGAATAATTTGTCCGGACCTCATCATCACATGTTGCATTTATTGTGTTAGCTATCACTAAGGTTTAAAATTTTATAGAACCAGTGACTTCTGGAGCACCTTGTCGTCTAACACATTTCAACTCAGATGCTGATAATACCAATTGTCCACGTTTTTGTATCAGTTTCACAATAATGGAAGCTTCGGCGTCTATCTCACAAAAGCTTTTCAGTCGTCAAGAAATGCTACATAAACTCGAACAACGATGAGATGGATTGCGATGGGAATCACGACGCGTTCTGTGAATCGACATTCCGAGTGACGTCATCCGGTCCGATCCACGTATCGGGTGACTGTGTGGCGGCGTCGAACCGATCAGTTGGATGCGTTGTGGTCGAAGTCGACCGCCAACACCATCTCGAGTATTCGTGTCTGTGTGATTCCAACCTGTGCAACGACCGCAACTCTTCCACGGAACAGGTGAGCAGCTGGGAGATATGAATAACGGTAAACAAAAAAAAACTATTGGAACTTAACATATAGATTTGAAGTAGTTTATAATGTAATATGTACCATGGATATTCTTACTCTTAGAACCGGTTTTGTGCCCATTTTTTCACATCTCTTCTAACATCATGCTACATAGCCTTTTAGGCTCAGCATCTCTACGCTGAACAAGCAACAAAGGGAGGTCCATACGCTGGAATGACCACCGTATTGGTCGTCTTGCTCATGCTGAGTGTCTCAGAATGGCTTCAATAAATACATATGCGCAGATTACATTTTTAGCAATTTACATTCGTTAAACATAAATGCAACCAGTGGGGTTTCTTTCCATTACAAAAGGAGCGTGATATGAATTTTGTTCCTAAGATATAAAAGAATTGCGGCAATACATCGCGAAATGCTACAAACATAACTGCAATACATGGCTTACTTGTACAAACAACAGCAACCGCATAAGACACTTGTTACAGCCTTCATTGTGTGGAAGATTGTGTTGGGTACAAAAAGTGAACAGGAAGAGCATGAGTTGAGCATACATAATGAAATAAACAATGTTTTTATCCCAAATGACTAGAATACGAGTAAAGTAAATGCAAAGTTGAATATGACATAATCCAGAAGCTCCCTGAGTAATATCTATTTGGTATGACGTAACACATAAGAAATGAACAACGGACGAAAATACTTAAAGCTTCAACCTAATTCTTCAATTTGAAAACACATTTTTATCTGTGACAAGCCTTATTATTTAAAAAAAAGACGCGTCCTTTGTGCTTCTTGTTAAAGCAACTACTGCCACAAGGTTGTCACTAACGTCACTACCATAATATCGTTTCATGACTAGATTTTTTTGATAAACATAATATTTCGGAATATCTCTATTTGTTAACCAACTATGAACTCGGAGGAGTAATGGAAGAAGAAAATTTCTGCCTTATACAAAAGGTGGGCAATTTAACATTCCACTGAGGACTAGTCGTACACAGATAATGTGTTGACTGTGAGAACATTATCTTAGAAAAGAGAAATACAGTGAAAGCCATTCGTGAAGTTAATGCCAATACATTGTCAAGAAGAACAATAATTTACTAGATAACTTAATCTCGAAGTTAAGAAGTGTAATACATATGCGTTTATACAAGGCCAGTATATTGACAATTATAATCCTAGTAACAATAAGTATTTTTAATAAATAAATTAACATAGGTAAATACACAGCAAAAATGCAAAGAAAGTGGCAGTGGTATAATATTAGAAAGCTTGAATGTTGAAAGCTCACAATTGCATAAGTTCACTATAAGATAGAAGGAAAATGACTGATAGTAAAGTAAACTTAAGTGTATTAGTAAAGCGAATGTAGAATCTGTTCTGTGTTCATCGGTGCACTCTCTTGCGAGACTTTCTCGATGACGTGTTCGACAAAAACGGCCGCTCTTCCAGCTAAACACAGTACTGCGTAAGAAAATTTTACAAATCAACATTTTTGATCAAATTCTGAAAGCATTTCCACATTTACCAAAGAGATCTTTTTGCATAATGTGACTATTTTTAACAACAGCCAACGAGTCATACCGAGATTGGAGGGATGAGGTCGTGAAGTTGGCCAATGTCGAATTGAGTGGTTAACGCGATACGTTCTTCCTGCAAAATAGGTTTTTACGTAAACCTTCACGAAAACCGTAATATGTATGCTTACTTTTTTGTTAGATATGTTACCTTATTGAGCTTGAGAGTACGAATGCAGTCATAGCAGAAATAGAGCATGGACACGGATGGTTCTCTCTGTGATGGCCCGGTAACGTAGAAATGGAGATTGAACAATTCGCACTGAAATTATGTGTTTATTATGGGGATTATCATTTTGAGAGAAAGAAATTCTTAACATTATCTCGATATGATCTCTATGGAAATCATAGGGCCTCGGGTATACTGCATATACCGATGAGCATCTCTGACGCTAAGTCAATACAGGCTGGGGCGCTTCAAAGAACTTTTCATTGCGGAAGTGTTTTGTATCGCTCGCATTAAAGAGAAATTGATTTGGCATATGTTAGCGGTGAATCGCTACGGTTGCGAACAAGGTATCCACCTGACAGCTGAGGCAGATCTTCGACCTCTCGCCTGCTATCCTCGGTTCGTATTTGAGGGGAATCCGATCAGCTTGTGCTCTCCGGAGAATGGCCAGTTGATATGCGTACGATGTTACTCGGATTTGGCGCAACTTCGTCGCAATCTGAAAGTTCTATGATGAAAACAATTACATTGCGGTTATTGACAATCATTTATTTTTTTCCTGGTTTTCAACTCAATAATATTAAAAGCGGTTGCGTGTCGCCGTTTGCAACGCAGACAAGAGAACTACAAGAACTAACTTTTATATATGTAATCGCAAACCTTTGAATCTTTGATGAATATGTTCTTCATCGCTGCCATCCACGCAAAATGTTCTAATGGTACGAGCGAACGCCTTCTCTGAAAAATCGGATTGAGGACGTACAAAAACAACTTTTCGTACTAGTGAATAATTCAACAGACACATTAAAGGTCCAATAATCTATCACATTCTTGAAAATTGGGTACAACTTCGCATAGAATTTTCTTAACAAGTAAGCGTTGAACACCGTTTTTGCTCAATCCGAATTCACTGAAGGCTGGAAAGGAAAACCAGGGTGCAGCGAGATAAAAAAGCGTTTCCAATATGATTTCTAACCTGAATTCGATTCCATCCATACGAGGAGAGCATGCTGTCCCATTGGCCGGCTACGAGAGGCGCCACATTCCATGAGATATTCGCACATTTCCCCGCTGACCACACCCAGTGGATACACGCGAACCCGACGTACACTATGTCGCCTGCCTTTTGACGAAACCTGCAACAAAACATTTGAAGAGTTTAGTGATGCTTTGAATACCGCTCGTACGATTAACCAAATACAGAGTTTTTAATGCTTTTATTTTGAAAGGCAGTACATCCTACGACGTCGACAATTACAACGATACAGAGATGCCTAACTCGTGAATGCAATACCAATATTACAATTTGCATATGAAGCTAAACGAACAAACATACTCTGTAACAGGAATGCCGTTTTTGCGAAGTATCCTGGGATCGAGCCAATATTCGTTGTTCTCAAAAAACTCCGACGATTTCTTCAGCCCTTCGCGTCGAAGATACTCTGAATAGTAGACACTGTGTTGAGATGCGCATTAATATAGATATTATGTTGAGATGTGTTGCATTGTGTAACGTTTAGAAGTTACAAGAAAAAGACAGCCGGATACTGGTTCGTTGACTGAACAACAGTATTTGGTTAGCAAGCCGTTCCCACAATTCTGTGCCGTCAATGCTAGATAGCTCAAGCAAAAGTGAGTGATATACCAAGCTAACGTAGATGATATATAAGACATAACTTGCCTTCAATTTGATGTTTATGTACATCCTCGACAGCGTACCACACACAATCATCGGGTCCAATATTGATGTTGATAGATGCTGAGTTGTTATTCTCCTGATGGCAAAAGCTCCTGCAGCCGGGCGTCTGTAAGGATCATTGGTACCGCAACAAATAGTATGCTTTTGTGCAAAAAAATGTGTATGAAAGGTATGAATTGATATAAGAATCAGATAACTTCGGTGATAACACACTTTCACATAATAGTATAGCGAGTTGACACCGCCAACACACATGTCGATGTTGCTTAGAATGTTCTCCGAATAATCCACTTTCATAAAATCGGGCAAAGGCGCGAGCATCTGAAAGGAGCACAATCACTAAACTTTTTCCTTCGACTACATTTTCAGGGTTATTTTAATTTACTACTTACAGCTTCAAATAGTTTATGAGCATTGATGTCGTCGTGAAGATCGAGATCGCAACCGAATCTTACGAGGTGACCAAGCTTAGTATCTAAAATAACAAGGTAAGATAATAAAATATAATAGAAACACCTCAGCACTTAATTATTCCACGTTGTTCAGAATAAGGACAGTCTATTTACGTATTAGATACGTTGGTGTAAGAAAGGTGAGGATAATGCCAAAAAACATGATTTTTTTTCCACTCTACACGATTTATGTCAAAATGTGTCCCTTTATGGCACATGATGTATTATACAATAAAATACTCGTCGAGTAACACATACCGCATAATTCCTGTTCATGGAGACGCAACAACTCGGCAACAGTGAGCTCATGGATTCGCGATTCGTTGACATGTGGAATACCATCATCCACTTCGTAGTATTCCGGAGGGTAGTAATTCTGCATCAGTACCTAAATGACACCAAACGTAATCATGTCTGCAAACCCTTAGCCAAAATATCAAAGTTATATGATAAAAACCGAAAAAAACAATGGAATAACTAGTTCAACGAAAACCTTAATCTTCATATGTCCAATTTCATTGAGCCGCTTTTCTGGTAGAAATTCTTCGAGATTCATGTTCAATACATCGCAAAGTCCAGTCACATTCACAATGTGTTTCTCCTCGCAGAAGCTGAACAAATGTCTTCATTTTTTATGTACAAGAGGAAACTTATCCAGCGAAATATGCTGAACAACCTCAGTTATGCACTTCGTCAACTTTTTAAAGGTTTCTATTTAAGAAGCAGAAATAGGAACCTTTTCAATTGTTGTTCATCCACGGGAAGGCTGTTGACATTGTACACTGGAACTTGAGGCGCAGCTTCCGATGGTGTAAGCTGAAAATAGTTAGTCTTTCAGCTTCAACTAACATATTCAAAAACTAAAAAAGAAAAGTCGAACACGTATACTTCAGAAAACACAACTTCTTCGCTCGAGTTGTTTTGTTGATACTGTTAAGTAAAAAAAGTACAGTATACATTAGCGCATACTTGTGAGTTCTTCTTGTGTCGTTTCCTGCGTATGTTGATCGGGCAAATCTTCCGCATGTTGTACGCGAGCATCCGCTGCACTTTCTTGCTATCGAAATCCTTTCCAATATTGAAGAACATCGCTCTCACTCTGTTTGCATCTTCTGAATAACTTATTGTGCAAAGCGTATTCATACATGTACAGTAAATTCAAGCTTAACGTTGAAGGATATAATAGCTTGTATTTACGGTAAAATGAACCCAGATCTCTACGTATGCTTATTTCTAGTAGAAATACCTCAATAATAATGATGGAAATTTGTGACGTACCAATATTTGGTTCGGTGAGAAATGAGTAGTCAATGGGCCTGGTCATCTTGCGCTGTGGCCATGGGATCATGTCCGGATCGTGGACACATTCAACATCTGAAAAGGTAGCAATAAACTGAAATTAATTTCAGTATTAAAGAGAAGGACATTTGTGTCATCTATTGAGATCACACACTAAAAATGTTGTATTCACAGTATAGAAACCATTTCTAGTAATAGCAAGTGTCTGATCTCTTAAAAGGTGCACGTACGTTGGGTGTCATTATCTTCTTCAGCATCTTCTTCTTCTTCTTCTTTTTGTCCTTCGCTGGCTTCTCCTTTCGCACCACAAGCCTCGGCAATTTCCTCATCTTGTCGATCATGCAGTTCGGCTATGTCATTCTTCTCTGTAAATGTCAAAGAGTACATACAGTAGTTCTGCAGTTGATAGCACGAGCATATTTCAACAAGAGTTGTCATTCAAAGCAAGTGTTGTGTTGTTGATAAAGAGCAGCATACCGCGTCCAGCTTCGATTCCAATGCCGTCAACCGCGGCAGTAAGATCTGCCTCTTCTTCTGTTTTCCTTCGTTTCACTTCTCCGTCTTCGGCCATCTCCATCCCGGCTCAACTCCTATAACTGCTAGCGTTAACGACTGTCTGACCAATGCATGTACACATAAGATAGCATCAGTACGTGTGCACAAAGAAATAAAAAGAAATACAGGGTAAGGCAATTCATCTTAGTGGCATATTACAAATTGCTTCGCAATCAGCAGGCAGTTTCAATGCTTGTATTACCATTTGAAGCAGTAATGTATTGTACACTGTGCAATGCTATTTTAACTATGACACCACGTTGGCTAAGCTCTTGCGTTATTTATGAAATGTACACAACCTCAAGAATGAACAACTAGAGAGAAGAATGCCGAATAGTCATCTATCAGACTTGACAGAGACTGATCATCGAGTTACAGAGGCAACTATTGTTTCTCAAAGGAGAACATTATGGTATAGAGAAAACGAAGGTCGTGCAGCGCACTGTGAGCGCTTTGCTATCACTTTGTACAAATATGACAATCACTGTGGAAATATGATCTTTATGGGAAACGTGTCGCTGGAAAAGATGCAAAGATACTATCATTGCTACGCGCCGGCAATGTTAACTGCTATGAGTGAGTGACAATTACAGATTACATCAAGAGCAGGGAACGCGAAGTAGTCGGTCTGCAGTGCCAATGTTGAGCACAATACCAAACTAAGGCTGGACATGCAGATGCATGAGCAGTATCATAGCAGTCGCTAGTGACAAACAATTGTGCATTGCTTAATGCTACTCTTGTAGTCAACAAGAGCTTGAACAGCGTGTGCATATAATGTTATATACGGCCACATCACAATAGAAAATTGTTATGCTAATGACAACTTTAAGATAGTTCTCACCATACACCTAACAGCAGAACATATTTATTAACTTAATATCTACACACGTTTTCATAGCACTGTTAAAAAATACGGAGAGAGGTGTATGCAATGTATACTCCCACCTCGCCAATAACACTAGAAAAAGTAATTTGGGCAACTTACTTTTAACAGTTTGACTACTATCGATACCAGCATTCCATTTTTAGTTTTTCGCACTGTTGGTGGCAGATTGGCATCATACAAGGCGCAATGTCTAGCCAGTTAACCACTGCAACATCATTCTTCGCGTGCGTTGCGGACGCGTTGCAGTCGTTGCTATGTGTCAAGTACCTGGTGTTTGAGGATCCTCACACCAGACATATACGCGTCTTTTGGAAATAAAGGAAAGTATTTGAGCATGCCTTCAGGCATATCTGGCTGCAATGCATACTCATGCAATGCATACTATTACTCTTATCTTTGGTATTTTTTTCATCTCTTCAACAACCAAGACATTAATGAATTGATGATCGCGCTGTGGGCAAGTCAACTACCATAATTCGCGGCCCCCATATGCTAACTTTTGCTGAAAAGAAAACAAAAAAGTTTTTCCCATTCTGATTAGACTTCTAATGATTCATTGACTTTAGAAAGATCTCGCAACGGTGTTACTTATAAATTAGTTTCAAAGATAATTGACTGACAAAGAATAAGCCTTAATTTCTGAGAGTTTCACACACTCCAACGCTTTTTGAGTGTCGTTTGAGGCTTGTTTTTCTCAGACTATGTTTGGACAGTCTTTAAGTTCGAGTACATACTGACTCGCAATATCATAAACATGGTCATAGTATGATCAGTACGTGGAAAACGAAAGTGTAATCATAACGAGGCGGTTTGTGTATTCAATACGCGCTCACATAAAGAGGGAGAGGGAATTAATGCTTGGCAGGTGAATCATTCCCCCATATCGCCTTTTCAAAGCGTAGAGCATGCATTGCGGGCTAGTATGAAAGAATTAGCTTACTAGCACAGAACGATGAAAGGAAGCAAATAACATGGACTTTCCTCTGCTATTAAGAAATAGCCTCGGATATAATAGTAAGTAATGTGCACATCATACAGTTGCGATTGGCGTCGTCAGAGCTGGAATACGGTACAACGATGCCAAGGCAGGGATGCGTAGAACGACCTTCCTGGCACCACAACACACGAAGCGAAATTCTTTGAATAGTGTACACCTTTTTTTAGAAGAAGATGTGTAGCGCCTGATATGTTTTTTAGCGTTCTCGTGATAATGTTTCAAACGAAATGTGTAGCATGATTTCCCATGATGAGCATTCATTTGTCCGCAACACCACAAATATGACATAATCCCCATATATGGGGAACTTGTCATGTTTACAGCTGCTAGGAAACGGCGGATTTTTCTCGCAATCGAAGTGAAGGTTGTGGTAGCGCACAGATATCTTCCACAGCACATGAAATGCTGCTTTACTACATGCAAAGATAGCGTCAATTCCATAAGCAGTTTGTTTTGTTTATGGAGGGCAGAATGAGACCTTGGGAAAGTATTCGAATTTTATTGTTTAGAGAAATCTAGAGAAATGATGAAAATTCATGAACATAATGACACTTTTTCTCTGAAGTATTGTAAAAGTGTAGTTCCACTACCATTAGATTATGCTTGACGCATAGTTCGAGTCCTTTAATAAATTAGAATTTGTGTTCTTCATTGCTGTGTATGCAAAACAAGTTACGCTATCATTACCATGAAGTCGAACAACATTGGGCTTCTAAATAATCTTTTTTCCTTTATTTTTTCTCTTTGGAAAGCCACTATGATTTGTACAAATATATTGCAAACACATGACCCAACGTAATTGAATCGTAATATCTGCTACCAGTACCTGGCAAGAATTGTTAGCGAAAAACGATTACAAAGGGAAAATAGTCAAAACGAGGATAAGAGGTATTCACTGGAACACTGCTAAAGCGAGAAAACGATGCGCTGTGTGTGATTGCTTCTGTGTGGTTGATATGATGCGCAAGGAGGTCACCAGGCGGATTGTGCTGCTCGCCCTTTTCCCCGATCCAATGGCAACAACATGCTATCCCCCTTACCGTGAGGGTACCCCCCCCTTTTTCGTCCCACTCTCTCCACCAGCATGAGCTCTTATTGACTGGGCTTCACGCGAGGGATGCCCCCCTCCATTTGACTCACCTATTCTAGCCTTATGAGACGCGTTCAAATATTTATACGTTTGTGCACAGCATTGTTTTCGAAACTTTATAACATGACAAATTTTCTCCGAAACCTTTGCGCAATTTCATGCATTCACACATGTCTTTTTGCAGTCAATGGTTGAAGGAGAG
>JACMIJ010001027.1:0-14139 GCA_014805365.1 Koerneria luziae
GCCGTGGCATTGTCTCAAAAGTATGATTATGACAGCGATAGAATATTCTACGGGTACAGGTGTTTTGTACCTTCTCTGTAGTTATACTAGCCTTTGCAATCTTGCTTGACGCATCTTTGTAATCTTCCATTTAATAACTTGGCATGCGTATTGTTAGCCAAAGTCATAATTGTGTGTTTGCAAATGCATCGCACAAACTTCAGCTGCAAGAAGGGAATACACGACTACTCGATCGGTCGCGGACTGACACCGGGAAGTGTTTGCGGGAACTGCAGCACCGATCTGCAGGCTGGTGAGTGAATCATTCAGAGGAGGCCGGAAACCGTCAGTTCTCCGAGGAACTTGCTTATGTGTATTCCCTAGTCCCCCCAGCCCCGATCAGTTAGAGCAGGAGGCAACACCCCTACGGTGAAAGTAGATCACAAAATGGTTTCGTTGCCCGTATTTTGCTAGTAGACTATTCCTCGGACCATTTCAACATACACGATGACTTGGCTGTGCTTTTCAGACATCGTCTTTGCCCTGCACTCGTCAAGCAGCACAAACTTCAATCAGGTAATCTCCTATACGTGATCACATGTGAGTCGTACATCAGTAGTAACGACTTTGCTCTATCATATATGTAAATCGCATGTGATAAAAGTAGTCTAAAGTATATGACATCATAGAATGAAAAGGTAGGGCGGAAAAATAGTTAAAAATTGGAGGGGGTGTACCTACGAAGCAAATTTCATGAGGGGGTTTCCAACATTTTCGGTTCTTTTACACTGGATTTACTACTAAACAGGTGATTATTGGCATGGGGTTGCCCATTTTGTCTCTGAAACCAAGGGGGTGGACACAGGAAAGTACCAACTTTTTACTCTATGCATGACATAAAACAGCTACTGTTTGTCAGAGCAAAAGAGTTAGCCGGTTTCGGCCTCTATTACCTGACCGACTAACCCAAACCTGTCATGGATTTGCAGACACTGACTTTTGTTAATCGTGCCGTTGATGCGTTCCCCGTCGGCAATGGCAATGTACGCATCGGTGCTCTGGAGTACGCCGATAAAGCCAGGATCATGCTCAACGTAAAGGACGGCATCGATAGACCAAAGATCAAGGCAGCGTTGAAACGACAAGTGAGCACATTTAAATTACACATGTACTAATTTACAATGGCATTGCAGTTTACAATGTTTTTTTTTTTTTGAAATTTACTATGGCGTAATTCCAACGGCATTGCAGTTTGATGGAACCAAATGTCAATTCGAGGCGCTGAAGATATCATCTCAAATGTTGAAGGACTTTGGCCGAAAGGTGGGGGGATCATCAAAAAAATGCCTTTACTAGTCCTTTAACACAATGTGTGAAGGTTAAACGTAAATTTTCAGGGCGTGAAGCGATACATCGTCGTGATCGCCGATGGCTGCTCTTGCAAAGAGGATTTCGCCGCACTCGCGAGTCGGATAAAGAAAGAGGACAGTAAGTGTTATTAATCAAGAGCATATCTACATTGCATTAGTTTTTAGTTAGTTAGTTTATCGCAGTATCGACGTCTTCTTCAAAATGGCGTGCTGCGGGCGAAGTGGAAGATCCACGTGAGTCCTCGGTCTCGCTTGGTTGTACAGTGTCCTCTCGACGACTCGATGTTCGGTGCTACACGATGAAGCCACACCACCGGGTTCTACCATCGGATGCCGATCTAGTTGGCAGTATCCCATCCTTGTTTACTACACTTGAAGACTCACGACTCTCCTTTGTGATTGTGGTGTTGAAGCGTAGTTCAGAGAGGGTGGGATGAAGACTCCCTTGACCAGATGGCGGCCAGAGGGAGGACCCTCGGCTTGTTGTGGAAGACGATGGCCGAGAAAGCAGGAGAGAGAGAGAGAGCAGAGAATGCCCCCGCTCTCCGGCCGCGCACGCACGAGAATGACTGTTACCACAATAGTATGTAGTAGGCAGGAAACACGACAATAAGATTTGGTCATACAGATAAAGTAGGATACAGAACGGGGTCAGACATGCAAAGAGTACAACTTCCTGTGGGAAGAAATACCCGCAGTACATATGTACCATCCATACGTGCGTTTCAGATATCGAGGTTTTCGCACTGTCGGTAAACGTTGCGAAAGACAAGGAAATCAAGAGTATGGCGACCGTCGACGACTCTAAGACGGGAGTCAAGCACTACTTCAAAGCCAAGAATTACAAGGTTTGCTTCTTCGACGTGACTGGTTATTTTCACCGGTCTACTGTAGTGTTGGCCAAACGGATGATGGCATCCGGATGATGACGCCTCTAAATCATCCGCACGGATGAAATAACAAAGAAGAGCAGTCACACATCGTCCTAACGGATGAACATCATCCGCCCTGCCAACATATAGCATGCTGTGCCACAGTGCAATAGCGCTTTTTAAGGCTCATGAAAACTTTTTGACCAATTGCTCGTGTTTGCATGACAGACTGTTGGTGTTGAACGACAACCGCAATCGTTTGGGTGATTAGTAAGAAAACATAGAGTACTGTTTGTGTAGAACTCGTATGTTCGAAAACACGTCTACTATTGGCATACATGACCCGGTTCCGCACAAATATCCAACTACACTGTGTAATCATATCGTATTGTTAGGTTTCTTTCGAACAACACACATTTACTAAAGTATTCAACTCTTCGCAACCATTTACAGTTCTACATACAAGCCTATGAACCTGCTATAAGCCGTAGAACATTTAAAATACGCTTACAAAATTGAATGTATAGCGCTATTGGGACATTTGTACAGAACGGAGACAAGTATTCCAATAGTACTTGCAATTTACAACATAGGCAGGGCGAAGTGGTGTAGTGGCAGAAGGCGCCCTACACTATACAGAAGACCCGGGTTCGATTCCCGGCACGTCCCAACCCAACCAAGGTGTTAATCCTTCGGGGAACGCATTTGGTAGTGATCGTATCACGAAGAGTAATTTACAACATAGCCGAACGTTTCGTGAAGAATCTTTTTTTCAGCAACTGGCATCGCACAACTTCTTTAAGAATTTCCAACAGCAACTCTGTTACGAGCCGTCAACCTAAGTTAAATCTTGAATAAACTCATATTTGATGCTGCATGTATGTATTGAAAGTGACAAAACAGTGCAATCGTAATACAAGTACTCAGAGAAAAACAAGCCTCGAATTTTTAGTGCTTTAAGCACTCTTTAGTGTTTCAGTGTTCATACCACTAATTTTTTCTAGAAGATTACGAAAACCCTCATTGCAAAAATGAGGGTTTTAAAATATTCAAGCACTATTCGGGCTTATTTGAGGCTTTGTTTTCCTTTTCTGGAACCTGATATTAATAGAATGAACTCCATCTTGCACAAACATCCTTCTGTCGTTATAATATGTATAGCTAAATCTTATTGTTATGGTTCTTCCTCATTACACAAATTTGTCAAAGTATTCAATTTTTTGCAACAATACGCTGCTTTTTTTACAAATGTCATTGTGGGTAAGAAGCCAGCCGCATGTTCCACATGCAGTCAAGGTCATCATGATAGTCGAAGAACACGGACACGGGCTCACTTATCGACACCGCCATCATTCCCCGTGTTTGCTCCCTCGCATATGGGAGCTCTATTTGCATCTTACACATGTAAACTCTATCATTATCATCATCCTATCAATACATGATTAATTGTATCCTACATCTCCTCCTATAACCGTCGAGCCGGTCAACGAGGATGAGATGAATCTCAATCATCTCCAGCGATCAGTAAGTCTCTGCTAACAATAAGCTCCGCATACCGGACATTTCGACAAATTATTTTTTTTGTGAGATGGGGAGTTTCCGTTTTGTCGAAATGTTCGAAAACAATGCAAAAAATGAATAGAGCGCACCGCTCTTATAAAAGTTTTGTCGAAATAGTACATTGTTGAATTATCCGTTTTGTCGATTTAGCCTGCATGCATAAGCTCCTGCCCAAACATATTCCTGACTTGTGACTAGCGAACAGACAGAATGTCGAAATTTTTTGCACTAAAACCCTCCAGGAGGTCCAAATCTTTAACGGGGACAATTTACAGGATGTTGAATTAACTGTGCTTGGTCATAGTGTGGATGTAATATGTAGGCTGCAACCGCAGAAGTAAGTTTTTCTGTTTTCGGCGAGCTTTACAGTGACCACTTCCAGTGACTCAGTGTAAAAAGTAACCGGGCAGCTCACTGAAAACATGAATTTGCTATTGGCATACTCGACTCCGTTCTGTACAGATTTGCGACTGTTGCTGTATAATGATATCTTATTGTCATGTTTCTTACCAATCACACACATTTACCAAAGGATTCCAGTTTTTTTTAGCAATCCTAGACAATTTTACAACTTGGTGAATCTGCCATGAACAGTGAAAAATTTTATTACACTTAAAAAATTTACAATATATCAGCAGTCGGATATTTGTATGGAACGAAGTCAGATATGCCAATAGTACTACCTGGCGGGTCAATATTAACCGATTGGGCTGATTTTGAATATATGACTGTGCATTCAAGTTGGCCAACTCATGCAGTAGAAATTTTGTGTCCACTGTGATTTTGAAAGGGGTCTACCAAGGAGCAGACTTAGAAAAATTTCAGGGGAGGGGAGAAGAGTCTAACTGATACGAGTCTTAAAACTGGCAATGAGCAGGTAAATGATAGATCGTTCGAAAGCTTGTATTAAGGGGATTATCTTTTTAATATTACTTGTTATCAACGCTATCTGGTTTATATATAGAAAGAATTTGAATATGCTTATAATCGAAAAGTAATCGAAAAGTCGCGTGTTCGAACTCCGGATTACGAATGCTCATTGTCAGAGAAAAATAAGCCTCTCATTTTGAGTGTTACTCTTTAGTCCTTGAGTGTTTTAAACACTCATTTTTTCAATAGGATACTTAAAAATGAGTGTTTTAAACACTCAAGCATTATTCAGCATGACGCCGGAGGCATGACACCGGAGGCGTTGGGGAAATTCGACGAGTGATACAACATAGGAACGAGCGATTCAACTTCAAGGAGGAGATCGTCCGGTACTGTCGGCAGGACGTTATCATTCTCATGGAAGGCGCCATGAAATTCAGGCAAACGCTAATAGACGTCACATTCTGGGATCCGCTTTGTCATGTGAGTTTGTGTTCGCATGCGTACACCGTCGTCGTTTTAGTCATATATTACTGAAGTAAAACGAATTGTTCAGGGCGCGTAGCAACTGAGAGCGCGCGTCCTATGAAGCGTAAATTTTAATATGCTTATAAGCATTCCACAAACCCAACTCAGTATTCCAATTTTTCACAATTCAAGCGGAACACAACAATACCAAAATCATATTTTTAGTCACAATAGAGAGGGTAGCACAGTTCGTCATTTGGTCAAACAAAGGGGAAAAACGTGACAAGTCGTATTGCAGTAGTAATACCATCGCCGCTTACACACAACATGTCATGAGACGGAACTACATTCCGGATCTCACGCTCGCACACTTTTCCGAGCACGGGCACGAGCGGGAGGAGCGACAAAGCGATCTCGGCATCAAATGGCTCTTATGGGTGGAGCACAACGAGGGCGCCGTTGATTCCAGGTACTACTCAGAAAAAATAAGCCTCAAATTTTGAGTGTTATAAACACTCTTTAATGCTTGCGTGTTTTGAAAGCTCATTTTTTCAATAAGATTGCGAAATACTTAACACTGAAAAAAATGAGTGTCTTAAGCACTCAAGCACTATTCAGTGCACAAGATTTCCCACTGTTACTGTGTAATTATATCTTATTGTTAGGTTTTCCCAAGTTGCACAAATTTGCTAAAGTATTTATATTTTCGCAACTATATGCCGTTTTACGAGCTTGTGAACCTGCTTCGAACTGTGTTAAATCTGAATTTGCTTACAAAATTGAATGCATAGAGACAGTCGGATATTTGTGGTATACAGAGTCCAATATTTCAATAGTATGACCATGTATTGTTGAAGCAAAACGAATTGTCCAAGGCGCGTAGCAATTGAGAGCGCGCGTCGTATAAATCGTGAATTTTGATATGCCTACAAGCATTCTACAAACCTAATTCGGTATTCCAATTTTTTTGGTAGAAAAGCTGAACACAACAATACCAAACTCATATTTTTAGACAACCTAGAAAGGATAGCACAGTTCGTCATTTGGTCAAACAACGGAAAAACGTGACAGTTCGTTTTGCAGCAATATTACTTTCAGTCATTTGCGTGCGTCTGGTGGTGAGCAGGTGTACGCTGCGGGTGCTCCTCTTACTTCATTTATGTGTGTCTGCTGGTGGTGAGTTTCCTTATTGCATTCCTTTATAGCATATATCTCTTATTGTACGCCCTATAATGTTCAATCCGGGGTAGGATTATATGGTAGTGGTATGAACATAAAAGATCGTGCCGGCTTCGGGTAGGATCCACCGACCTATTTGTTTGTAATTTTTTTATAAATTTTTTTAAATTTTTTGTTTATAGACGCTGTCTTTTCCCGCACACCTCGAATGCTCGTCATGCTCATGTGCGATGGAAGTTACGAGGGATTCCGAGCCGGGTTCGATAAAACGACCGGAACCTACACTATCATTCTATGCAAGACGTGTTACCTCAAAAATTACGCTATGCGTTTTGACCGCAAAATTTATTCAATAAACGTATTTGCTAATGGCAATCAAACATAAGTTGTTTTCGGTGGTGTCAAGCCTATTTTTCTTTACAGCATTATGAAGCTGTTCACGAAACACTGGTTTACTGTGCGCATATTCCTTTGTGAACGCTTCAAATTTCTTTGTGTTTGCAAAAAAAAAGAAAATAAAGTACGTTAGACCGGCGATAATAAAAAGCTGGCCGTTGTTCAACTCGGAATCCTCCTTTTTCTCCGTTCGCTTCTCAGAACCTGTACGATATAAACTATCGAAGCGAGCCATTGTAGATACATACAAGAGTGACCAGTCAAGAGCTACGGTTAGTGGGCGGGGTCAAAAGGGCAGGACGACAACAGTTATTATTGCTGCAAAACGAATTGTCACGTTTTTCCGTTGTTTGACCAAATGACGAACTGTGCTACCCGTTGTAGGTTGTCTAAAAATATGAGTTTGGTATTATTGTGTTCTGCTTGGCGAGCAAAAAAAAAATTGGAATACTGATTTAGGTTTGTAGAATGCTTGTAAGCATATTAAAATTCACGATTTATACGACGCGCGCTCTCAATTGCTACGCGCCTTGGACAATTCGTTTTGCTTCAATAATACGGAACGTAACGTTTGTCACCCACACAAACATTTTCCGGCAAACACCGTCGTCTATTGAGTGTAAAAGCGCCACGATTTGAACACGTAACTATGCTCGTTAAAAACAAGTGTAGTTGCCCTGTGGCTCGATGTCGTTACTATGGGAATATCTGACTTCGTTCTGTACAACTATTCGACACTCACTGTATGATCAATTCTTATTGTTAGGGTTCCCAGTATTTTCCCAGCCCAGCAAATTTTTCGCAAATTTATACCGTTTCACAAGCTTGTGAAGAGGCTGTGAACCGTGGAAAATTTTTATGCGCTCACAAAAGTGAATTTCGACAGTCGGATATTTGTATATAACGGTGTCAGATATGTCGATAATAACTATGCTCGTTAAAAGCAAGTGCAGTTGCGGCGTGGCTCATTGTCGTTTTACAACCAGGCACCGGGAGGCGAATTCTCTCGCAACTCTTTTTTTCGTTTTCTGGAACCTGATGTTTGTATAATTAATGTATTTTTGGAACTTTAAGATAACCGATTAGGGAATTGTATGTTAAGAGGGGTTGCCGTTCTACTCTTACTAGAAGGGGCAGGAGGCGTGGCCTCGGGCGCTGATTGGTAAGCCCACCCTCGGGGATTTCACTTAAAGTGCAGAATTTTGCTATGTAATCTGCACGTACGTCAGGTTCATGCTTGTTGGTAGGATTAGTCAAAGCACAGCCATACATGTTTGTCTTATTGTTAGGCGTACATCTAGCAATCACTGTTGGGGGCGGGGCATTGCAATTGAAAGTAGACCCAAAGCATGGTATTTTGCCATGTTACAGGAACACAATGGCGTACATGGTGCTGGCAGTTGTACTTCTGGCATCATCGATAACAATTGTGACATCGGATGAGCAGTGCAATGCGTTGCATCGCAAAGTTTTCAAAATCTGCGGTGATTGCTACTCCATGCCTGGTACGTTGTTTCCAGTACTATTGCCCAGAGCAAAATAACCCTCAAATAAGCCTACAAACTGCCTAAGGGTTTATAACCCTCATTATTTTTCAGTGTTCATAAGATTATTTTGTAATCCTACTGAAAAACGAGGGTTATAAGCACTTATGCAGTTTGCAGGCTTAGCATTGTCCCCATTCGACACCTTTATTTTTCTGTGAGTGGCTTACCTGACTTCGTTGTGTACAAACATTCGACTGTCGATTTATGATGGTATCTTATTGTTAGGTGTCTTTCCGATCCGTTCTCGTCTAAGATAATGCATATGCATTGCAAAACGCTTCGTCCACAATACTTGAAAATTTCAAACGATTTGCTTCACAATGAATAAAGTTATTCCAAGAAAACCACTTTTTCGTATACTTTTGACCGGTACTGTAGCTTGATTTAGCGACAGTCAAACGGAGTCAAGTATTCCAATAGTATGCGGGCATACTCATCTACACACCATAAACTATGCTCATGTGTACTTTACTTAGAATATTTTGGGAAAAGGTGCATCGATCCCTCCGTGATCAAATTCGACCATTTGTATTGTTGCACTGAGCGAGAGAAAATCAATCAGGTACGTCTTAAACAAGGAGTGAGATTACTTTCTAACTCTCAAATACCGTCTTACCAATCTCTCGCCTACGGCCCATAAGATTATTATCACGGAATTGTACTACTTGCGCTTTTAAGAATACATAGTATATATAAGAAATGACAAATGGTACGGGCCTAGCGTCCTACCGCATACTTTGCTGAGAAACGTAGGAAGGAAAATTTTGATCGAAACCCGGCTTGTCCATTTGCATGCATACACAGAGAAAAATATGACGAAATAAAATGACTGCAAAACGCTCCAAGTCATTATATTTCTTAGCTGTAAGTCATTTATATGACTTGATTCGCAAAATATAAGTCATTTGAAAGTCATTTTATTTTGCGAATTAAGTCATTTTTTTCTGTGTGTATGAACACACGTTCAAAGATAAAAGAAGATAGCAAACACAATGGAGCTTTCTTTATTTATTCGGAGGTAGGAATCCATTCATTGTTTGATAGGGTTGCACTTTTCGGAGAACAGTAAGTACATTCCACTCTAACGGCACTTCTGTTGCAACAATAAAGTGTCGAATAAAGTGTCGTATCAAGTGTCGATTGGCCAACTCTGTTGTTTGACTTAACTCAAATAATTCGATTATTGTAATTACATAGAAACACGTGTTTTTTGCGCTTTGCTATGCGACTTGGCGAGTACATTGGGTTGGATGTTAGTCAGTGGGCATACACGAGATGCTCTGATTTGCGTGAAAAGTCTGTGCAAACCATCAATTTGCTGAGGTACATACTATTGGCTTACCTGACTCCGTTCTGTACAAATATCCGACTGTCATTAAATATTCAATGTTGTAAGCGTATTCAAGTTGTTCACAATTCAGTACAGGCTCACAAGCTTGTGACATAGGTTTGTGAAAATTTAAATATTTTGGCAAATGTGAGTATTTGGAAAGAAACCTAACAATAAGATACCATTATAAATCGACAGTCAGATATTTGCACAGAACGGTGTCAGGTAAGCCAATAGTAGGTGAGTTTTGTAGTTCCACTCATCGTCAGCCGCCGTCGTAATAGCACCATTTATGAAGTGAAGGGAGAAAACTATCGGTTCTCTAAAGTAGGTATTATAGGGCTCACGAATTTGTCCGATAAGTTAGCAGGCGCAAAATTGTTGTGATTACGCAGTTATTCGTTGCTAACGTACACAGTGGTACTCAAATATTCCTGTTAACTATGATCAAAGACATGTATTTGAATTTCGTTATCGGAACAGTTTATTTTGCATTTTCGTGAGTCTAATATTTACAAGTTGCACATTTTTTGTGTACTAACAATAAGACATAGAAGTGATGGGAAGGTTATCGAGGAAAGGTCCAGCTAAAGAATGCACTGTCGGGGTGAATTGGATGGAGCACTATATTCCTTTCACATGAGAAACAGTGCTATTACTACGGCGGCAGAGGAAAATCACAGTACGAGCGCGCGCGCGCTCATAACTTAGACGCGTTGCGGTCATGCAGCGCGTGCATCGTGTGTCCAACGATCAGCTAAAACTTGACTATACAATGACTATACATGTATACGTTACATGTAAACGATAAAACAGTTTCTTCAGCCGACACTTATTGTGGGCTCTGATCTGTTAGTTGACAAGACTCGCAATGCCACGCTCCTGCACACTGGAATGCTCAAACCGTCCGCCCCATCGGGTAACAAACATATTTTTGTATATATAATACATATGTATTCCATCTATAGAGCCAGTTAAAGGAGGCCAGAAACCATAGTTTTGTGTTCGCGGAATTGTGTGTACAATATAAGAGACCCGTAACTTCTGTGAGGGAGGCAACTACTATCGACTTACCGACTCCGTTCTCTACAAATGTCTGTCTGTCGTTTAAGATCTAAATTTTGCTATCATATTCAACTTTTTTCATAGTTAGACAGTCTCCAAAGTGCATTAACCTGCAACGAATGATGAAAAATTTAAAAATGTTAGACAAATTTGAATATTAAGCGACAGAGGGATATTTGTACAGAACGGAGTCAGGTATGCAAATAGCGTATAAGGAAATGATGTTTTTTGCCTCCGAGGATTCACGGTTTCTGCCCCCTCCCCTTTAAACGACTACTCATTCGCATTCAACAAGTAAATGCCCGCTTCCAGCGATTATCGAATCGAATATACTCAGAGAAAAATAAGGCTCAAAGTAAGCCTGAATAGCACTTACGTGTTTAAAACACTCAGTTTTTCCCCAGTTTTTTCAGTGTTAAGTATTTCGTAATCCTATTGAAAAATGAGTGCGATAAACGCTCAAGCACTAAATAGTGTTTAAACACTCACAATTTGGGGATTATTTTTCTATGAGTGTAGGTGTGTGTACAAATCTTTCAAATATTTTGGTGAACAGGTAATGGAAATTTCAGGTAAGACACTTCTCCAAATTCGGTGTGATCTGAGAAGAACCTTTGCGATCAATTTGATAGCTGCGGACAACACTATTCCATTTCATTTCAAGATGGATTTCGAATATAATAATGTACGTTTTTTTGTGGAGCCGTCAGTTTGTACATATGATTATATTTGTTATACGTTGAACACACATGTGCGAGAATAGGTAAACTATAATTACTGCGTAATCCTCGTTAACCACTCCAGTATTTCGTATGTGCCCATTTCTTAAAATGGGCTAGTTTTCATATGCCATTAATTTGCCCATTTTCAGACCCATCATTAGTGGTCTGAAAATTGGCAAATTAAACGTTGCTAACGTTGAACCACCGTCTGGCACAATTTGTTCAAAATGTTTTTAGAAAAAAATTTTGAATTGAGACTTATTAAACAAGTCTTTAGAAAGAGTTTAGGCGCAAAAATAAGAAATTTTTACTTCCCATTGGCTCTGGGCTTGGCTAGAAAGTGTAACTTTCGGCCCTTTTTGGCCATTTTTAAATTAGTCGGAGCAGCCTTCTACTTTATCCAGGTTGGACATATAATAGCTAGTTTTGACGCATTTTTCACGCACTACAAGAGGGATAGCAAGATCATTCCTGAAACTTTTATTTTCTGTGATTTTCGCCCACTTTGGGACAATTTTTAGAGGAAAAGTGGTAGCCAAGCCCAGAGCCAACGGGAAGTAAAAATTTCTTATTTTTGCGCCTAAACTCTTTCTAAAGACTTGTTTAATAAGTCTCAATTCAAATTTTTTTCCTAAAAACATTTTGAACAAATTGTGCCAAGGCACCCTAACAGTGAGATGCAATGGTACGAAGACGACCTTTTAATGGCATATGAAAACTTGCCCATTTTCAGAAATGGGCCCATCCGAAATATCGGAGTATGATATTGTGAACAGTGTAGCCACAATTCGCGTGCGTATATGGTTTATTTGTGTCATTGACATATTTGACTCCGTTCTGTAAAAATGTCCCGCTGCCACACGTGATCTGTTCCTTGTTGTGGGACGTTAGGGGATAAAAGCACGCAAGATTGTGAAGAACTGCCGCCGCAGTAATAGCAAAATTTCTCAAGGGAAAGGAAAATAGTATTCCTTCTTACCTTTCCTGGAACCTTCATATAAGAACTGCTCCACAGAACCGGAATTTTTCTCCTTTCACTTCAAAAACGGTGGCATTACTACGGAGGCAGTGAAACGTGTATTGTTCACAGATATAATCTTGATCTGTGGCTAATGTACAGGATGTCGAAAATTTTGTCCTGGAACCCTCCAGGAGGTCCAAAATTGTCATGAAAACAGTTTACAGGATGTTGAAATATTATTAACTTATCTAACTCCGTTCTGTACAAATGACCCGACTGTCGTTACATGTTCAATTTTGTTAACGCCTTCAAAGTTATATGTAACTCTGTGCTGTTTCCCACGCGTCTGAAGCTACCATGAGATGCGAAAAAAAAATTACTAAGGTGGAAAATTTGGATATACAGGCAAGATTCCATACAATATTGTGACAGTCGGATATTTGTATGGAACGGAGTCAGATATTCCAATATTAACTGTGCTTGCTCACAATGTGGGTATTATATGATCGTTCAGATAGCGATCAACTCGTATGACGGTGTAAATTGGGGCGAGCAAGTGGTGATATATCCGCTTCCCGTCAGCCGCAGGGAGAGAATCGTGTTCGTTGAGATCGTCAACACGGAGAAACACCTGGAGGTTAGCGATAGTTAAAGGGGGTCGGCAACATATTATTGGCTTACTTGACTCCGTTCTGTACAAATATCCGACTGTCGCTTTATGATGCAATCTTATTGTTAGGTTTCTTAACACATACCAAAATTTGATAAAGGATCCAAATTTTTAGCAACCCTATGCTGTTTCACAACCGTGTGAACCTGCTGTGAACAATGAAAAGTTTGAAAACACCTACAAATTGATAATGTAGCAACAGTCGGATATTTGTGTGGAACGGAGTCAAGTATTCGAATAGTACATGGACAAGCACGTTCCTGTTTGCGGGGTGACCCCCCTTTCCATGCAGAAATATGTTAAATGTGGGGTGATACTCATATCTTGCGGTCGTGCTTTACACAGACAAGTAAACAAATGCGGGGTGACCCTACGTTCCCAGGAACGTCCTTGTCCATGTATGGTCGGCAAACCGTGAATCCTCGGAAGCAAAAGCCACCATTTCCTTATATTGTTGCCGCCTTACAGAAGTTGCGTGTCTCTTATACACACAATTCTGCGAACACAAAACAACGGTTTCTGGCCTCCTTTAAAGCAGGCCAAAAACCGTTGTTTTGTGTCAACAGAATTGCGAGTGTTAGAGACCCGCAACTTCTGTGAGGGGGGGGGGCAACTATATAAGGAAAGGAGCGTTTTGCCTCCAAAGATAAAGGATTTCCGGCACTTTTTAAAAAAGAAGTTACGTTTCCGCTTTACAGAAATGTTTTTAACAAATGTTTTTTCTACTTCAGATACTCGTCAATGGAAAGAACTGCACCACGTTCAGTCATCGTGTTTCGGACCTCAAGCACGGCTATGTTCGCTATTTTGTCGAATAATTCGCATTATTGATGGCATAAAAACAGTTGTGAAAAAAAGGTGGCCGTGTGCTTTCTGCAGACATATTCCTGACTTGTGACTAACCTACAGGATTTCGAAAATTTTGTACTAGAAACACTCCAGGCGGTCGAACTTTCCATAGAAGCATTTCGCAGGATGTTGAAATCACTGTGATTAGTCACAGTGAGGATATTATTTTTGGATCTCTGCCACAGAGTCCCAGGCCGCGGTCGCTCGCCTCTATCCCCTGTTGTTCCGCAACGCGGTTGAAACGACGTTTATTCGAAGGACCACAGGGGCATTATATACTGGGGGAGGGGGGGGGGGGAAA
>JACMIJ010001028.1:0-14137 GCA_014805365.1 Koerneria luziae
CATACACGAGCCGGTTTTAACGCATACAGTGGATATTCTATGTGCTTTCGAGCAATAGTCACACAGTCATTTCTATGCAGTCATTTTTGAGGTGAATGACTACATAGAAATGACTATGTGCAATTGCAGTCAATTTTCAGTCATTTTTCTCTCTGTGTATGTTGCAGTGTGTGAAGAAGGAATTTGACGAAGTTCCTCAGAATTGTTTGGAACTGGAAATGACGATGCAGCATATCGAAAATGTATACGTATGAGTAAACTACGCGTTTTCTAGGGAAACCTTGAAGGCTAACATGTTTTTGGTGGTCATGATCGCAGTTGGCAGGTATGTCAGGCGACTGCGCATTGTCAAAAAAGGCGGCAAACATGAAAGATCACTGAACCAACCAATCAGCATACGCGTTACCCATTATGGCCGATTTCTGCAAGCGAGATGTAAATTGCGCAACAACTTTTCTGGAGGCACAACAACGCTGTCTAGCAAAAAACACCATTCTGTCGAGGGACCGTGAACATACTTTGGAAGTTAGTGAATTCTCAAGAAATCCTATGAAAAATCTCTTTTTTGGCATGCACATCTTAAGAATTGAACTTCTCTTGATTCGCACGAGTCCTACAATCCGTTGTTTCAGAAACTGCCGTTCATTTGACTATAACTATGAAAAGCCTGCGTAAGATCAGATAAGAATTTGGCTAGTTGCATATCTTGTTTGTTTTGCCACAAACTTTAATTGCTAGGCCTTAGTTATTCTAGCACAGACTGAATTTGCGGGAGGACATCATTTGCGCCATTCCCATTTGCGCCAACTGTTCTTAACTCCTCAAACAACACATTTTTTTGAAATTTTTGCATCGGTTCTTCCAATGGCCATGGTCACCAGAGTGCATCAGTATTTTTATATTTGTAGAAGCCAAAATGAAACTAATAGATCGATTGGCGCAAATGCAAGATGGCGCAAATGGAGTGCTCCCGAACTAGCATACATACAGCATCGGTACAGTAACAAACAAGACAACGGTGTGTTCCGAACAGGAGGCTGTCGATCATAGACACTTGACAAGACCGGCAATAAATGCCACAAACGCAGCCAACCCTCACTTTCTCTCTCTCTCCTCTCACTACCATCTCCTCCTCGCACAAGGACATTTGGCGAGTAAAAGGGGAAGAGATGGCATATGGGAGTTGCCATCAACCACATGTTCTCACTAGAAAAACATGCGCGGTGAAGGAAAAAGAGACGAGTCTGTCCTTTTGGCGTTCGAATGCGTTCTGGCGGCAAATTCCCCTTTGGATACAATAGTCGAACATCCCGTCAGACCAGTTTTCCATTGCATTGTAAGTAGGGTTCTGTCACGGTTCACTAAGATTATACAGAGAAATAAACCTTAAATGCACCTCACCAGTCATGGAGTGTTTAAAACACTCAAGCGTTGAAGATTATTTTTTTGTGTTCGTGTGTGTATGCAGGATCAGCTGTTATGACTAAAGACGCAGTGGGGTTAGCTGTAAGTGCAAACCTTAGTTAGTTGTTGATGAATGAGCAACGGGATGCTCTGTGACAAGTGATTTACAGAATATCATAGGAATATTGGACTCCGTGTTCTTCACATACATAAACCGTAATGTTGTTTCGCATTCAGACTTGTCAATATATTCGACCAGTTCTGCAGGATTTTACCCGAAACTACCATGCACTGGAAAAAAGAGTGATGCTACCTTAGCTACTTTGCATGTACTAGATGTTATACAATTACTTATCAAACAGTCGGCTACCAGAATAGAACTCAATCATGTATGCCAATATCACATAAACAACCAAACGATGCACGAAGCACAGATTCGTTGGGGACTCGTACCAGTACATGTTCTTTTGTCCAAAATGTGGACAAAAAACTGGCCGGGCTGGTGCTTCATATCAATAGCGCATTGTCACGTGTTCTGTGCATCTCACAACCGAAGACGCTTTTGTGCCGCGGGCTGTTGTTGAGGCAGAGAACACTTGCTGCTGAGAATGCCGTTTGTGGCGATGAGAACTGTTTCTTGTTGTTGCGCATACATAGCAAACGTTTTTTCTGCGGTAGCAACGAAATCGGGTAACATTTTAGTGTCACAGAAAACATTTTCTGTTTCCGGCTGTACGTAACTGTTGTAAACACAGACAAGAGTTAGACAGGTTTATTAGGACGCGACGATTACAAGACATCATTCCTTATATACTCGTCGTGGCCGATTTGCATGCGAAGTGTGATGATTGCATTCCAAAGTCCATCGTTGCATACAATGGTATGCAACAATAACATTTTGCACAGATTGAACGGAGCAATTTTTGTGAGGAAGCAACTAAACAAGGAAACAATGATCTTCGATCTCCGAGAACTCACACTTGCCGACCACACTTCGGACTGTTTCCGGCCATCTTCGACACAAAACAGAAAAGCGCTGCGTGGGTGTTCGCAAATTCTAATTTGGAAGAGATGTTGGCGAGAGAAAGCAAGACACTCACAGTTATCACTTGGCACCCTACGAAGGTGGACTCTTAATCTACTATTATGACTCTATCAGAGAGCAATAGAGGGAGAGCAGAACAGTTCGTCGTACCAGGAATGGATGACCAGCAGGAAGAGTCATCCAGAAGTGAAGTCATAGGTCAAGAGGGTTACATGGATGCAAACTCATAGTTCAGAACAGTTACTTAGATGCATACTGAACGACTTGCATCTGTGTGAGCCTGCTTGCTTGAGGCTCGAGTTCGATCCAATCAAAGAGAATTATTCTTCCCGGATCAGTAAGGTGCGCAAGACGATCATTACTATAGAATTCAATGCCCACCACATCCTTGTTCTCTCAGGACACCTTGCCGTATATCAGGCCTTGTTTCGGAAAGAGCATGTGTAACCATACTTGGCATTGGTAAAAGAAAAAAAGCAATGATAATAAACTTTCCTAGATGTTTTCTTTCTCAGCTGAGTCATTGCAATAAGCAACATACACATTCTGCACGGTACACTGGGCTGGGGTTGCTGCAGATTTTGTTGATGCTATCAGGTAATCTGTCTTGCGAAACATAGGAACCCTAACACTAGTAGGCGATCACTTGGTAGAAATTGGAACAGTGTAGTGATGGAAGGGAACAAGTCGTTTCCATAGGCTAAGTATATCTTATGTGCATGCGGACACCTAGAGCGTGAAAACAAAGAGATACGCAAATCTCAAATCTCTGGTTCACTATGAGCTTCAAAAGGCTGTAAAGATTTGGCAAGCTTAATGTTTAAGCAAGGAGTTCCACCATCTGTTTTTGTCAACGCAGGTGGATATTTCTACTTAGGCACGGAAGAACTATAGCCGCATTGCTTGCAGTTGAAACTAAGTATGTCAGGTCCACCTGATCTATGTGTCCCACAATTCAGGTCGCATGTGGTAAAGCAGTCTCGGTAGTAAAGCTGAAAGTGATGAATTTCATCTCGAGTGGAAATTTTCGGCATAGGAAATGGTAATTTGGATCACGAAAGAAAGCTTTCAATCATCGCGAGGTATTTCGTAGCTAATTTGCAGTTCATATTGTTTTTGTTCTTTGAAATCGTTGTAGATGAAACCGTCGAAACCTGTAAACTAATACTTTCGGCTTTGGAACAGCCTCATACTAGTTGCACAATGTATATTTTGATCTTTGCAGAAACATAGGTTTGAACCATTCCACTCAATTCAAATATCATCCAGGGTTTTCACAGCCCACACACGTTGCTTCAGCGTTGTGTGCTCAAATATGACGCCTCAGGCAATAGACTGCACCATCACAGTCAGATCATTCAGAATGACGGAGTGCCGAGTAGGCGAGTGTCAATATAACAAAAAAAGACAATTGTCTCATAGATTCTAGTCTGCGGAAACGATATCCTCAAACAGGGGCCTGCAATGTGAGTGACAATATTGTAAACAGTTGACAGAGCTTGTGCGTTTCATTAATACATCACAAAGGCTCATAGCTTGAGTGCACCTAAGGCTTTTTTAAGACCACACGCGTGTTTTTACTGCAACAGCCTCACGACATTGCCTCTTGTATCATAGTGAGCTTTGAATAATTGAATACTTATCCCGTGGGGAAGGACCATGACCATAAGAGTCAGATATATCGGTGTTTATACAGAGCTGAATCAGATATTTCAATCGTAACACCCGTTTAGTGAAATCACTTATTGTTAATGGCCTAAGTAGCATCAATGCACTTTCAAATCAATGTATGCCCTACAGTGAAGTGTTGTATGCATGACTCATGCACTGTCCATGACATGATTAGCATCTTTGGTCAAAACCACCCACCGATGAGTGTTGCTCGTGCGCAATACGGGCTGCTATCAGCAACAAATTGTTCTCAGAAAGCCGGAAACCGACCGAACAAACGGCGACTAACACACTGGCGCCATCAGATCATCTATAGCTGAGCCTGATATTGTGCTTGCACTGCAAAGGAGGGATAGCACCCAACCATGGTGCTGTCCCTCCGGGGTGTTCAATTGGTAGTGATAGTATTACGAAAAGTAATCGTTCCGTGTGAATGACTGGGCACCTTCGGACTTAAATTGCCCCACAGCGTCCTGGCCTCTTAGGACTCCCAGCAGGCGAAATGCCTTGAATACGGGAGACATTGCCTTTTAATGCAATAACAAAGCCTGTGCTTTTGTCAACGGATGTCGGGGAGGTTAGATTGTCCAGTGGAAAGATTCAAGTTTTCTGTGGTACTGTTCTACTAAAAAATCGCTTACCAAGTACTTCCAGGCAATTTGTTCAACAATACCATCACATCCAACTCACACATATATATGTATTGTTGAAACCTTGCCCCTGGGGGTTATTTTGGGCGTAGATTCCATAAATGTAACTCGTTTTGCCCGAATTTTACTCCTAGGGGCCGTTCTAGAACTCGTGTTTGCCTGGCGGCCCACTGAAAACAAATCCCCTGTGTGCTTTCGGCGCGCAGGGGAATATGCTCAAAGAGACTACTTCACGTTTGCATGGTTTGAGAAATATCGTACGCCTATTACAAGATGCACACTGCTCCGCCTAGATGAAAATGAAGCGTGATCGAAAGTTCACAAACTTTTAATTAGTCGTTTCAGCTTCCGTATTGTTTAAACAGAGCCTGAACAATGTTCCATTGGCAAAGGGTGCGTTTCGTTCTTCAAGAAAACATACGCGCACATCGCTCTTCAGCCAGGAAACAGTCGACCACCCAGAAGCGACAATGTCTGCTCGCCTCTTGCCTATATTGTTCTTCTACTTTTATCCTATTGCATCCTCACGAAAAGGTATTCAACCAACGCATGTAGAGGTAGCGGACTAACGAACAGAAAGAATAAGTATTTTCGGGATGCTACAGGCTTTGTCTTGTAGTGTGCTCGTATGTAACAAAGCTTCCAGCATATGTATTATGTCTTGCTATGAGCAAGATAGCGTAGAATCATATAATATCCACAATGTGACTAAGCTTAGTAATTTCAGCATCCTGTGAAACATATCTATGGAAATTTCGACCTCCTGAATTGTTTTCAGTACACAATTTTCAACATCCTGTAGTCCCTTGTAGGCACAGCTCAAAAAATACGTCTGCACAGAACACATGATATGTTCAGAATGTGCTCGTCCAGAGATTGACATACACCGGGATTGTCCACGAATCGGCTATGATTGTTCTCTCGAGAACGTCTCGCATTCGTATGCCGGCGGAAAACGTAAACGCGCTTATGAAACGGGCGACATAATACAGGTCAGTCACGATTCAATCATGATTCAGTAAAGCAAAGTTCTTCGAAATGGATGTTTCAATACCCTTGACGTTCTCGAAGGTACTGAACGCTCTTGTTCAAGGCCGTAGTGGTCACCCACATTAATCACTTCTTGAGAACCTTTCACTACTCTAACAGTAGCATTTCTGTAATATCTGGCCGTACCGATGAGAATGCAATGTCTTTGTTCGTTCACGGAAAGCAGATCACGGAGTGGAAATGATTTCTCTCCAGGTAGAACCGGACAAAATCTATATAATCTTAAAATTTACTTGATTATAACAAATTCTGTATCAAACAAAGGCCATGACCAATTACGAATATGCTATGTATTTTGTCGGCAGGCAACAGGTCTCATGGATTACAGTGAACGAAGATGAAGTTTTCTTGTTCAGTGTGTCAACGGTGCTCGGCTGTTTGTGAAAGGGAAAGAGGCAAGAGACTTGAAATGCCGCGATCACAAGTGGACATTCGGCAATGGACGAAGAGTCACTGGAAGCGCTTTATGCGCACGTTGTTAGTTGTACTGTGAAGCGAGATCCTCACAAATATGGGTAACATAACCTGATTTGAATTTTGATTGTATAAAAACTGCCGGGACCTTAGCTGTAGCGATACTTTTACATTGTGTTGCATTGCTGTCAATGTCAAACAATTTGTGGTGTTTGGTATGTTGAGGATTGAAAAATATCAAAACGAAAAACTTACTTTCAAAAAAACGCATTACAGCATGCGAAAACGTTTGCGAAACGAGGATGCCAAAAAACGTTGCGCCAGACGCAGATGAGGTGATGGCTTTATCTTATATATCTCGCATGCTTTATCTTGCACTAACATTATTATTTTGCCTCATTTATGTGTATATTTTGTTCTTCACCTTCATCCAGACACATTCATTCCTGTCTTGTGACAGGATGTCGAAAATTTTAAACTGTTAGCAATCCAGGAGGACCAAATTTCCATAGGCATATCGCAGGATGTTGAAACAACCGTGATTGGTCACAGTGAGGATACTATATGCTTTTATCACATGTTGTTGCAATGGCCAACGAATTCAGGTTTCTACTCACCACGTTTCCTTCTGCTACCCATGCACCCGTGGTTACTGCAAGAAGCCCGAGCATCGGTTGTATGGCTTCCGTAGTGAGCATGATGAGGGAATAGAGTTGTATGGTGATGTCGTGACATGTGCGGGAAGCCGAAAGTGGTCGGACGAGAATGGACATCTCTACGAGTACGTTGCGTGCCAAGCAAAAGGTGAGCAGAGGGTGACTACTATCGGAATATCTGGCTCCGTACTGTACCAACATCGTACTACTGTCACTATCTGCTAAGATATACGCAAAATTAAGAACCTATATATAAAGCATATATGTTCAAAAGCAGTGTGAAATCCTTTTTGCATCTGAGCAGCCGCCTTGCATGCTTGGGGAAAGGCATAGAGCTTCGAGAGCTTTAAACGCATCAGAAATTTTGCTGTTTATATACTTATAGTTTGCAAGCTACCCGACATCGACGTTCAAAAGGACTGTCCCGTCATGGGCTACGACTGTTCAATAACAGACGTCATGGATGCCTATGCAGTCGGAGAACTCGACATCACCGTAAGGACATCTGGGAACTTACAGGTAGGATCAACGAAAATAAACCTTCAAATTAGCCTGAAAGCCGCAATCTTGCATATAAGGCCCTTGTTTTATCCGTGCTCAATCATGCTAACTACAAACTACATTTAGTTCCAAAAGAAGGTTTTATGGCATTTCACATACAGCTTTTTCAGTGTGCTCCAAACGCAAAACTGTTCGTCAGCCAGAGCATCGAAGACCACCTATCGTGTGAGAATGGAAAGTGGAGATGCGGAGAGAAAAACAAAGCGACGAAAAGTGCGCTTTGTGCACGACGTAGGTGCCAGCAGTGCTTGACGCGCTTTCAGCGTGCGAAAACGTTTGTTCGTACACGGTACCGGACGGCGCTCCGATTGACGCAACAAACGTATGCTTTGGATTTAGTACTTTCTTTATGAAAACATAATAACAAAACTTTTCCTAAACATAGCTTACACGCAGAAGAGCAGCTATTGTTGCAGGGACATAGAAACCTATTCCCATTTGCCTGTAACAGCCAATTATTCCAAGGTTTGCGGAAGATGGTCTAACATCGGAACCGTAGATTCTCTGAAAAGGATTATTCAACACGAGTGATCTAGTATGATATAATTTCTTTTTAGGCATCTGGTCTTGATATTTCGCCGTGTCATAAATGTACGCGACCATACTGTGAAGCACCGGATACCTTTTTGTTTGCATATGCAAATTCGACGTCTGAAGGCGTTACAGTTACGAATGGCCGGAAACTGTCATGTACGGGAAGTTCAAGATGGGCCGATCAGCACGGCCATATGTTTGAACACTTGGCTTGTCAGTACAAAGGTACGTTTGTAGAGTGCAGACAGAACACATAGAGTTGAAGATGTCTGTGAAGCTGTTCCAATGGTGCTCGTTCCAACCAACTGCGCTGTTCTTGGCTATGACTGCAGTGATCCAAATACGAACAACTTTACGTCAACAGCGAATGGATCGCTTCTGGAGGTAAAAAACTGTTGCATGAATGGAAAGCGGAATCGGAGATTAATTCAAGGCTATGCTAGTCATGTCCATATATTCTTGTTATCCTCAAAGATCTGGAAAGTCTTCTTAGCTTGCTTTACTTCAGGCAGCTTCTGTTAAAAATTCCTTTATGCTATGAAGCAATAGCAGCTTCTTCATGACATTCCCAATTCAGTGCATTCATCCCTCAGCTGTTCTCTTCTATGGTGGAATACATGTGACAATTCGTTGTTTGCGCGATCAGTGGCGCGTCAACGTTGACGACAACCAAGTCATGACGGCGGTCTGCGGAAAGGGTGTGTTGTTGTTAGGAATATGAATAGCTTGCGTACAACTGAACCAATAACACACGTTTACTGGTATTGTTGTTTATTGTCAGGCAAACCGTCGACACCTATTCAGATTGCACGCAGTGTTCGAACGCACTCCCTGATAGCTTTCCCGAATCCGGAAATCTCGTCAATATTGCATACTCGGAAAAGGTTGGATTGACTATAGGTTATCCGTGGGAATATGGATGAAAACTTTTCAGTATTTCCGGAATGCTATTTGATTAGGAACTCATTTCAGCAAATCGTTTGCTGAAACAATTTTCTTCAGGTCAACGTTACTGCTCCAGTGGACAGTGGATGTGCAACAGCTTCATGCTCCAAAGCATCGGCGAAGTTGATCGGTTTTCCCGCAGATGAAACCGCACCCGCCGAGCAGACTCCATCCCTTTCGTGCACCGGAAAAGGAACATGGAAGTCGCCGAACGGAACAGAATTCAAATACGCCGGATGCTACTCGGACAGTAGGTGCATCCGTTTATCGTGCTCACCAATGTGCGTCATTGGTGAGCACGATGTGTATCGTGCTATATCTTCATTTGATCACTCTTCTTCTCTATATCTTCTGCTATATCTTCTCACCTGTGCTATATTTTCTCACCAATGTGTATCTTGCTATATCTTCATTTGATTCGTTGTATATCACCACAAGCCAAGTACAATGTATGTCGGATAATAACAAAAAGACGTGGGTAAAGAAGCTCTCGTGCGGTGAATCCTTTTATCATTGCTCAGGTTGAAAAGATCTGCATAGGGAAAGGGCGTATCGTCTTCTTTGCACAAGTCATGGAGGCAAACGTGCATCCAACAAAATTGTTTTGTGTTCGGAGTTAGATGGTTTCCTTTAGCATCACACGGTTGTTTAGTACAGCACATACAGTTTTGCCAAATGATAAGCCATAGATAGAGACACACGCTTGCAGGTGTCTGTCCAACAGTCCCAGAGAACGATCCGAGTGAAAACTGCCCTGTTCTTGGATATGACTGCACAACCCTGAACAATAATGGATTCGATGCATCATCTTCGGGCGAAAGTGCAACACTACAGGTGCGTCATTTGCAGCGAAAAGTTAATGAAAAGTGAGAACAACCATTCTGTGTCTTTATAAAACCTGTGCCATAGGCTTAGCCTTACAAAGGGCACAGTTTGACAACCTATTCGATCTGGTGCGTCAGCTGTTGCGCGGCGTGGAAGTGCGGTATGGATAGACATATTCCATATTCGTGACAAACGCGCGGAATGTCGAATAGTTTGTACTCGTAACACCAAGAGGTGGAAATTTGTATAGAAGCATTGCACAGGATGCTGCAAGAAATGTGATTGGTCACAGTGTGCATGTTTGCGAAACAGTGCATCACACACATATGCTGAAGTGCCCAAAATGATTCTGTTTTTGGACAGGCAAGTGTAAATATTCTAAAATTTAGTGTAACGAAGAAGGCGCAGATTTCTTCGTAAATGGAGAAAAAGTCCGCCCGGTATGCATTGGCGACGAATGGCGGCTAACAACTTCAAGCATGGATTTCATCAAAAGTGCAACCTGTGGAAAGTGTATGTGTTACGATCTGCAGTATGCTACGACCATCTTTTAGCAGGCTAGGAACCGCAATCTACATAGATGTCTAGGGCCCATAACTGGAAAGCTAAAAGCCAATTTGAGTAACGAAAACAACTTTATCGTACATCTTTTACAGTATGTCTCATCTGCGATGCCCGGCTGCCGCCTTCCTTCCCCGATCAAAGCGTCTTTCCGAACATTAGGAATACGCATCAGGTTAAAATGCACGCTTGTTATAACGAGTTGTTTTTTTCTGCACAACTTGTGATTAGGCAACATGACTAGGTGATTGTCGCATGCAAAAAGTTCTGTGATGACCATGACAATGTGGGGTATATTGAACTACCATAGTACTACTTAATTGGTCGAGGATGTTGTCAGGGATGGAACCGGCCTATCATGAGTAAATAGCATTGGGCTCCTCCTGCCACTACACCATCCACCGTTTGCTATACATAACAGGTTCAACTGGATGGTCCAAGTACAACGGGTTGCTCAACAGCCTCATGTGGTGCTCCGAACTCGCAATTACTAGGATTCCACTCCGATCCTTCCGTCCAACCGGACGTTCTCAACTCGGTGACATGCACTGGCGAAGGCTTCTGGATTGGCGACAACGGCGTTGTCTACCCTTATTTGGGATGCTATGTGAACAGTAAGCTTCCGCTGTAACGATTACAATACAACACATAGTAGAACGCAACCCATTCCAAAGTCGAAAAACGTGGACAATGCTGATATATTTAGGAACAGGAAGGCTGTATTTCCACCGGTGATCAACAAACAATGTAGTTAGATATGGATGCATTCATCATCTTCTTCTTTTCAGGTTATTGTCCTACTCTGCCCGACGTATCCGATTTGCTGAACTGTCCATCCGACAACTATTGTGCCGATGGGAATTCGAATGGATTCAGTGCGGTCGAATCAGGGATATTGACAACCTTAGCGGTGCCAATTTTTGCTTCATTTAAAGAACTGCGATATGGATACTATGTTTCCAGGAATCTCACGGTGTTTTCATATAACATGGACGGAATTAACTTGTCCATATCTTCTTTGATTCTACGTACACTTTCGTATTTCGAGTAGTCTTTGATCCGGCGAAGAAAGCAATAGAGAAATGGAAACATTTAGGTTGTTAGATGATCCAAGAAAGATTTCCTTTAATGAAAACACAATTTGTTTGTACCAGACACGAGTGCACAGTAGAGTAGTGGCATGATGCTCTACTCTCCAAATGAACGCATCCCGGGTTGGACCTCCGCTTCCGCCTCATTAGGTCGCCATTCCTCCAGGGTGGTTTTCAATGGTTGCAGTCCACCATTGAACTATGTAGATATCTGGCCGAGTTCGGGTAGGATCCACCGGCCTTAAATGTTCCAATGTATTGCTGGCGAATCAGGAACCCCCGTCGAGGAATCCCTCAAATTACGGGAGAAGCTTTACACTTGCCGTTGAGCAAACTATGTCCTTACAAATTTTGGAATATTTAGTGCAACAACGGAGAGCATGCCTTGTTCGTGAATGGAGCGCCAGCAACGGTCGTCTGCGTCGGAGACACTTGGCATTTGACCGTCGAGGATCCGATGCCAGTCATGACGGCGGTCTGCGGAACGCGTGTGTCATTTCGCGAATCGCATGCGATGTTAAAATTTGACGCTTCTCCGAACAAGTTTCAAATATTGCTCACTAAACAGTGGGAAGCGGGAATATTGTTTCGATTTTTCAGCGCAACCGATGAAGTGTACCAGCTGCTCATCGGTTAGCGAACACAAAGGCAACATCAACGCGAACGCGTTCAACCAGTTCACTCGCTACTACGACGAGAACGGCTGCGCCAATGACCTTGTGACGTGCATCGGACCGGCAGCACATATTTTGGTATGTATGTATGTACGAAAAATTTACATGTATGATGGCATTTCATTCTTTATTCAGTCCGGCAAAGGTCACTGGGTAACAAGTAGTGACGCTCGCAGGGTAACACAAATCATACAAGATGATAGAAAATAATGAATTACTGTAGTATTTAATGAGGCACAGGTAGCAAAGAGATCGCTAATTTTTGCGCGGATCTTGAGGGTGCACAGACGTTCTGAGCCTTATGAAGTCCGTGGCAGCCTATTTGAGAATTCTCGTCAATATGATTCTTTCGGGTTTTCGGGAAAACTAGTTATATTTTGTACAATGAATAAAAAACGGATATGTTCAACAAACGGTTTCGGAGAATCAGTATTTCAGATCAACAGTGACTCACACCCGGATCTTGACATACATGACACGGACTTGGGCACACCTGGAATGGTCAATTTCACGGTTCTGTGTGAGTCGGACGGATACTTTCACCTCAACACCCTGCCAAATATCGATCCAAACTCAATCGGCATAACGGACGTGTATTGTGTACATTCGTAATGTGCGTTTACAGCTTTGTCGCTTCTCGCTCTTGTTGAATAAAAGACATGCACATACCCGATAGTGTCACATATAAAGAATGTAATTTATCAAAAACAAGAATTTTCTCTCTGGCGCGTTGTTTCCATGTACTGATGGGGTGCGCTGTTCGGCTTCGTCGTCTCCATACCGCGCGATCTCGGGCATCTTTCTTTTGACGTCATGCAAGTCACGATGTTCTCGCACCGGGTCTTCGTGTGCACTGTCCAACAACTCTCAAATCAAATACAGTTTAATTGCTCGGATAATTAAAATTCGGGGTTTGGATCGACGTAGCTGCACTGCAAGCTCGCCACGCGAATCTCGTGCTCCGGATGCTCGTTCTCGGGTGTTGCGGCGAAATAGTAGTATCCATCGGCATCACACAGGAAGCGTGCGACTGCCTGGTCCGGCGTACCCTGTTCGGAACCGGACACCGACTGCACCGAGTGTCCGGCGGTATTGGTCACCTGAACAACGATTGTTGTTCAGGTGACCAATACCGCCGGACGCCATGTGAGCCTTATGGAGCGAGCGCAATGGCGCATAAGCTCACATTTCTGTGTGAAAGCAATCATGTAACAACGTTTTTTTTTTAGTTGAATGTAGTTTGTGACTAGCATGCATAGTAAGCGAGATAACTTGAATATTAATCACGTAGGCATCAGTTGACATAAATTTTGGTATCCGATCTAAAATCGAGCATAACCTGGGACTCATGCTGAAATACAGTTAGTGAATTCACTTATGGGCAACTAGAGCGGACTGCAAGTTGAATATGCTCGCAACATTGTACACATACATAGCCAGATACAACTATACAGAGCCGAATGAGGCATGCAGTGCGCACAATGCAATTCTTATCGTATCTATCTGCAGTTAACGTTTATATAAGAAGTAACAAATATTCGTGCTTTACAGGTGCCCATTGATCTTGTCTAACATAAGTATCGAGTGTTACACCAGTTACCATTCGCCAAGACAACATACCAAAATGATCGCAACCGGGCCGGAGCAGATTGCTGTGTAGACGCTGCAACCGTTTTCGTCCGGCGCTACGGAGAACTCCGAGAACGGATGCACCCTCCCACCCTCCAGATACTGCTCCAACGGTGCACACGATGTGCATGATGTGAAGTCGGCTGAGAAAATACTCGTTTTTGTACACTGTAAATGTACCTTGTTCGTATGCTGTGACTGATCACAGTTATTTCAACATACTGTGAAATGTATCAATGGAAATGTGAACCTCCCAACTATCAGCGTTAGTGAAATAGCTGACTCCGCTTCGTTCAAATATTCGGCTTTCAAATGATCACTTTTACTAATGTATGGTTACTTAGTGCGGCTATACAGTGCATTAAATAATTACCGAAAAATGATGACGATGAGTAGCCCTGAAAATTTCAAACGTTATCATTGGCTA
>JACMIJ010001029.1:0-14133 GCA_014805365.1 Koerneria luziae
GGCGTCGAAATCCATGCTTTTGAATGGCACAGAATGTGTTCATCGTCGTCATCACCGCTGTCTGACTGCAACGCTGGCACGCCGCGGCTGCTGAAAGCGGACAGTTCATATGTAAATGAAAACAATGAGCACAGAGAAGTACGCCTTGACTCAAGGACAAAAGGCATCAGAATTTGAGTGTTTATACACTCTTTTGTGCTGGAGTGCACATGACACTCATTTTTAAAGGATTACGAAATACCTAATACTGAAAAAGTGAATTTTGAAACAGTCAAGCACTTTTCAGCCTTTCTTTTTTTGAGTTCTATGCTTTTCTATGTACTGTAAGAAACACATTAATGCACCCCTGCCTCACCCCCGATTCGCCTGGCGACGGCTTCCAGGTGCACCGTTCATAACGCCTACTTCGAAAGACGTCTATTCAAAGACACACTCCTTGCACAAACGAAATATTACGCGGACTCACCGACGGCAACAGCCGTGCAATCCAATTGCGTGACCGGCATGGTATTGCCGGTGATCAGCCAGTCCTTGCCGTTGTCCGAACAGACGGCGGTGGTGCTGACCGATCCCGTTCCACCATCCGACAGCGAAGCGCTCGCACCTCCGTTTACCTGTTATAGGGCTCACGAATTTGTCCGATAAGTTAGTAGGCACAAAATTGCTGTGATGACACAGTCATTCGTTGTTAAACGTACACAGTGGTACTCAAATATTCCTGTTAACTATGGCCGAAGACATGTATTCGAATTTCGTTATCGGAACAGTTTATTTTGCATTTTCGTGAGTGTAATATGTGTCATACTTACAAATATTTTCAATGTTTTTCCACGGGGCAAGGGTTCCAGCATAGAGGCTTTGCGGGAAATACTGAAGAGAAGAGGGCATAACTTATTCCGAAGTTTATCCAAGGCTTTTGTGATGCTGTCAGAAACTTGCCGACCCCGGAGATATTACGTCTTTGAATTAACAGGAACGTTACCAAACGGTGGAAGTTGCACTAATTGACATCGAATAACATTTGGCAGACTTTTCCAGCCCTCCACTCTCTGAATAACTCGAACCTACACTGATAGTCGCCATGTTTCCGGTGCACGTGAGTGTCCTCTGCAGACACCCGGTGCCCATTTGTGTGGATGCCGTATCGCTTGTGAATGCCTGCGATCCTGTATCCGTCATTACCAACATTATCGTGTTAGGATCGCAGTTACCGCATGCTGAAAGTATTACAATTTCTTAGCCGGACATGGCTCTTTTGCAACTGACGCCCTTACATGCCTTTACATGTCTCAAAACCATTATTTCAACAGCGAAATTACTTCATTGTCAACTTAATTCCTTGTCCTTCCTTTATGTTCTGTTAGTGTATTTTCAATATGACGAAACGCCTCAACAATGCGATTGACAATGTACTGCAATATATAAAGGGAGAGAAAAACCCAGAGTAGACTGGATTTTCGTTGTCCCTAGAAGCCAGACTTACGAGAAGCGGCGCACGACAACATCGTGACCGGAGTGCCATCGGCGGCCATCCAGCCAGTCCCGGCATCGTTGCACATGACGGCGACCGTCGACGTTCCCGTTCCGCCATCCGTAACAGACGATGCACCACCGTTCACCTTCAAAATGGGCATTCGGCAAAATTGTACCGTATGTATAGATCGTCGCATTAAAGGAACTGTTTGTTGTAGGTACTTGGCTGTATACAATATTCGTGTCCTCTTACACTCTCAATCAAGTGCGGTCGCTTCATTGCACTCCTCACAGAACCCAATGCCCTTCCCGTGGATTCTTCACCCGATTAGAGCACTGTGGACAAAAATAGCTTGCATTTAAGCGCACCACAGCCATTGCTAAACGCTCCACAGACGCTTTTATTCAAGAGTGGTTTCCTTTGCTCGACAATAGCCTGCTTGTTTCCACAGTGCCACTGTGTATCCTTTCGAAGAAAGCACACATCACTGTTTGCCGCTGTAAAGCTACCAGTGTCAGTACCATGCGATTATGGCGATACTTTGTGCCAGAGTAGAAGTTCTCACGGATCCACTTGCCAGCATACCGTAATGACCGCTTGTGCACCAGTACATGTTAGCGTCCTCGTTGCACATGCTCCTGACGTGTCCGTTGTATCGCTGGCAAAGGCCTTCACATTCGTCCCCGTTGTTCCGATTATTATTTCCGTGCCGGTGCACGCCTTGCATTTGGCTGCTGGAAGAGATGAGCATTATTTGGCACTGTATGGACAACATGCTACGTGTATGCCTAATATAATTCAATTACAAAAGGCATCCATTCAATTTAGCACTGTTGGAACTAATGAATCCGTTCTGTGCAAATATCCGAGTGTCGTTAAAGCTATCTTGCAGAGAGTTTCTTTAATTTGAATACGTTAGTTAACATTATATATCAATGGGGATGAGAAATGGCAATAAAATTGGAATATGTAACGACAGTAAGCGATATAACAAAAAGAGGTACCCAATCATGCGGTAACGCTTAATCTAAGATAATTTCTGCACTAGCAAGGAAACAATTTTTTTAAACATTAAGCTTCTGACTCACATCCCGTTGTTCCTCGAGGAGTTGTGGGAGATGCTGATCTGGCGCAGCCGTGACTTTTATCAAGTAGTAGAAACACAGACAAGAGCACACATAGCGTGTATTCGAGCATCTGAACTTCATTTCATGAGGAAAACACTTGAATCGCAATTTCACGGTTTCTAGACATGAACAATTTACAGAAACTATGAAGATACAGCATGAAACTTTGTAGTACTCGATTTATAGAAATACACAAAGTTGTACATCATACGAACAATGTTAATGTGCATAATTGAGACCTTCAAAAGACTGAAAAAAGAAACGTCAAATTTTGATACGCATTACAAAACTTCGAATTCTTAAAATTTCATTGAAAACTTCAAACGATTCAGTAACTTTGTATCAATTTTGCAGTTCCAAACAATTTTGTTTGTAGTCGTATGCTCCATCGGAGCTGTTTGCACTCAAACTTACAGTATGAATTCACTACCATTTACGATCTGGGAAATTAATCACCAACTCACTCTCAAATTGCACCCGTCGTCTGCGTCTCGTTTCTATGTTCATTCTCTCGCTGATCTTTTTATCTTTTCCTCTTTCCACCCATGCAGTCTTTTGGTTAGCTACCTTAAAAACAGTCCTTTACTGATTGATCCTCATCAGTAAATGACTGTTTGTTGTGTGCATTCGATGTAACGTCTAGACAACAGTTTATTATTTTACTTACTCGTTTTCGGTATAATATGAATGTACTTTTTTATGCGCATCATATGCATTACGTTACTGTAGGTCACTCCGAATAACCTCAAAGTTTTTTCGGGCAATTTTCTTGAGCAGTAATAGGCAATAAGTTTATATATAATATACTCGTTATGTTTCTATGATCATGTGAAGTTAAATGATTGACTGTGCGAATACCGTACCTCTTGATCCATTCTACGCGTAGCTCAATACTTTCACTTTCTAAGTTATACGCTAATTCCCTCGCGCATTGCGAATAAGATAGGAAGCATTGCGCAGTAGTCTATTTTTTTTCTGCTTCCTTTGCAAGGAATAGGAACAGCGCCTGAGAGTCAATCCGGGTCCGGGCCACGTCACAATGATTCCAAGTTTTATGATTGACACGTTCCAAGTTTGTTTTTTTGGCAACATTCTCTTCCACGAAGATAACGCTCTGAATGGGCTTATGACGTGTTTGTTCTTGCTTTTTCCATGTATAATGAGTACCCATGTCCTTACCGCACATTTGACCATCCAAGCAAGATCACATGAGCACAATACAGCAATTACTTGCAACATGCGGACATGTCTGACTTCTGCAATTTTGGCTTACAAAAACCAAATTTATCTTGTGAAAGCAGACTGCTGCTAGTGCAACTAATGTATAGTGCAAGGGTATTGAAGAAAGTTCATCATGTGCTCCGTTTTTCACCAACTCAATTTTAGTTATCAACTTCCCATCGTGCGATAGCTGCGTGGTTCCACGCCATGTGAACAGCTGGTGAGGCCACATCCTGTACTTATACTTTTAGGCTTTTATAATAGAATCGCTGTCTTTTTCATAACGTGACGCGATGTGTGCGGCGCCCGTCCTGCAGCTGTCGGTCCGTTGCCCTCGGGAATGCGGCCGTGCCTGTGATCTTCACCAGCAGGTCTTTCCAGCATGCCACTGGTCCACATCTCTTCCGTTTGGCTTCTCTCGGAGACCATGTCCAGTAAAAGTCGTAAAAGAAGATAAGCCGTCGTAGAAGATATCCTTCTTGCCCGGCATAATCTTGGACGATCAATGGTGAACAACAATTAGGACAACTCGGGCCAAAAGGAAAGTTATGTGTGACAATAATTCCTTTGAGCTGCTGATGGAAAGTCAAACTTTTAAAGTCCACAGCAACTTTACTGTACAATGCAGTAATAGTGCTTGTTATGGATTTCAGGTGGGGCATGACTGTTTGGCAGAGAGAGTCGTCCAGAAGCTCGCTCTTTGCTGACGAAAAGCATAAGGACAAAACAAGTGCTGACAAAGCTGACAGGCTTACAGGATGTCGCTGACAGGATGTCAGAGTGCGAACACTGCCTTTTTTGCAAGTACAGTAATAATAGTGTTGTTCTGTAATTTGTACCGGTTTTTGTACTGAATTTCACATAGTACTCTCTGTGTATAAACTTTTTAAAATATTCTTCGATAGATCACTGGGTATCTTACAATTAGCTAAAATTGAGATACCAGGAAAGGAGCATGCACTTCAGCACACTGCGAACTACGTTGTACAAACTTGGTCTATATTTGAGTTGCACTTGTCTTAGCGTGTCTTTGTCTCTTTTCACAAAGCTGAATTTTGCTCTAGCCATTGTGCATTGTTACTCATTAACCTATTCCGCTCGCTTTTAGATGCCTAATTAATGAAATGTATTTTGAAGTCATGACGGTTACGGTAAGAAAAGATTGAAGGCTGTACAGAAGTCAAGGATGTACTGAATTCAAGGATGTACATACATTGTTAGTAAGTACATGTTGCATTGTTCCTGATCATTTGCTTTTGCATGCATGGTCAGTGATGTGAGAGCCCGCGGGTGGTCCTTTGCACGGCAAAAAAACAGGAGCAAGACGGATTCCGAGCGGTTTCTTCGTGGAGGACAATCAGGCTCGAACGCCAAAAACGCGCCAAAATGTCAATCATAAAACTTGGAATTAAAGGAGAAACGCTGCTCCGGCAGTGATTGACTATCTGTCACACCCAGTGCAAAAAGGGGAGCAAAAATAGACTGCTGCGCAATACTTTCTATCCATTGCTTGAAGCAGAGTAGCGTACAACCGAGAGAGCGAAAGTGAAAGCATGGAGTAATGCACAGAATGGATAAGGTGGTACGGTATTCGCAAAACCAATCATTATATTTCACGCGATCATAATCTATACACACAACAACGTACTATTGGAATATCTGACTCTATTCTGTACAAATATCCGACTGTCGCCATATGTTCAATTTTGTGAGCGTATTCAAGTTTATCACAATTCAGCATCAGTTCACAAACTTGTGAAATGACATACGTTTGTGCAAAATTTGAACACTGGCAAATTTTTGTAATGCAAAACATTTCCCTGCAGATTATTACAGTAACCTAGGAAATGCTATGTTCATAAGAGACCCGGACAGAGTAAACATGAGTCGGTGATTACTCCGGTTGTTGAATACACTACAGACACAACTACTTGTAAAGCCCTGTTTAAGATAGAACAAAGATAACAGTAAAGGAAGGGCTCGGTCCGTCGTGGAATGCCAAGCAGTAAAGTAATCCAGAAACGGCTCGTGTCTATTCGCTTCTCTCCTGCCTCCCAGGTTCCCCCTCGCTTCCCCCCCCCCTATTTATACTGTAGGTCGTAGGTCATGCTTCGTGTCTTCCAGTTTGCCTCCGGCATTCAAAGAGTCGATCCTGCGGCAGGGCCATTGTTACCCCCCCCCCCTCTTGGGTACGGTATTTGTCTCCAGTGTAGGCAACGGGTTTGGTGAGCTATGTCACCAGGTCCACCCTTTCTCACCGCAGATAATTGAGGCTTTAGATTCACAAAAAATGGACACACTCACACAAATGGATACAGTCTGTACATTCAACACTTCACCAGATCATCGGCTTCCTCGTGTCAGTCGGTTTGTACCACAGCCGCAGCTTTAAAGAACGTTACCTTTATTCATGTTTTAAGCCTATGAAAACTTGTTGTAATGGTATTTGTAATCTTTGTGAATAACACCGATACACTCAGAATCACCACATCGCAATTTCGTCGTAATTCGTGTGGCACTGCCTTGAACACCATGAATTTGTATTTCACTCATTGTGCAATAACGACAATATGACCGATATTTACCAAAAAAATAGGGGGGGGGGGCTTGAACTTAAGAGCAGCAACAAAGCGTATGAGTCTCTGTGCCCGAAAATCTTATTACGATGTGGCTTAATGAACAAAATATAGGTTATTTTGTTAATGTTCTCACAATATAAAGGTGCACTTACCTGTCATTGCTTTATACACTAACAAAACATTATCCTTGTCATCGAAAGTTACCTTTTTCACGTAAGTTTCTTTATTCAGTGGACTTATATTTTGGTTTTCGTACAACATCGTTCATCCATTCGCCCCGCGGCACACTTTGCATGATACCGTTCCACCCACACTTGGGACCACCCCTAAGGCAGGGTTATATAAGGGCTGAAACAGCAGCTAGCATGGTTCCGGTGCTCCTCGAGGGGCAACAATCATCAACAACGGATGGAAGCCACCGAGGTAAGCCCCGGGATAACATCAAGGGTTTCCGGTGTCCGCTCTCATCGTGTAGGTTTGTCTCTGGCATAGCCAGTTCTCTCGTCCTCACACTCTGAGGGATTCCTTCCTACAACACCGTACGCGAATGTCTACGTCTAGGTATGGTATTCTTCTATTTAGGCTGAAACCGCATTAAAAAACGCCAGAATTGTTAGTATTGTTTGTTACAGAACAACCACTTGTTCACATAAAATGTTTGCATCCTTTGCAAACAATACGTTTGCATATCACGCGAATGATATACATCTAACTTGGTGTACAATTGTGATTGCTACGAGAGCGGGTGCAATTGATTAACATCTTACTCCCTCTGATTTCCTCCTTTTTCATCGTCTCGTGCTACCGTAGAACCTCTACCCCCACGCCACCTTGATTCATCTTATTCGCCTTCCTGAATAAACATATGTTACTCGACAAACATCTAACTTTGGTGAGGAGCCAAGACCGTGGTGACAAAGTATCCGAATGTGTTCAACACATGGTACGTGTAAAGCAATTTCAAGTTTCGTGCGGTTGCGTTTGAACCAGATAGCATAGAACAAAATGTGTTGTAGAGAATAGTAGACAATAGGTAAGCAAGTCAGCGAATGCAGCAGCGGAATCAGCTGGAAATTGCTGTGGGCTAAGATTTCCTAGAGATGAAAAACATTTTTCATGATATTTCTTTCATCAAACAAGACGATAGAGATTGCCGGCGCATGTCGCCTTGGCTTTGGCTTCGATTCCGGCGACATCACACTTTCCGCGACAACAGTTGGCGATCAGGACATCGTTGAAGAAGCCGGCCGTGACACACGCGGCCGTCAGTCGATGCATCACATCCTTCTCGCACACGACATTGCGTGGTGGCGACGTGGAAAGCATTCCGACGCACGAAAGAAGAACGTGGACAGGTTTGTAGCGAAACATTGAACTGCCAAGTTCAGCGGAACTGCATTGCCAAATGCCAATTCTGTCAACATGACCACAACTAAGCTTCAATCAGTGAAAATCGCTCTGAAGTCTTTAGAAGTTTCCTCTCGAACAGTTTTCTTCTTTTGCTATGATTACTAGAGCGTAATGTAGGCTTTCTACAAATGGCGGCAGTAACAAGACAGGTTTCGGAGATATTTGGCTGGGAGGAATGGCCTGAGTGCGGACTCTGAAGGGATCTGGGAAGAAGTTAAATTCCGCAACTTGCGGAAGCAAAAATTATCGGAAATTCAAAAAATTGCGGAACACGGAAGCAGAAAGTTACGGAAACATAATTGCGCACAGCACTGTTACGAATGATGCGCACCAGTACAACTGAAGCCACCACGACATAAGGCCGCCGCTGTACGAATGAACAAATGTCATACTCATGTTTTTGTCTACACTCGTACTCCTTTGATGTGCAACCTCGGATCATGCCAATATAGAAAAGTGGTCCTCTTCTGCACAGCACGAGGCTTGTGGCAACCAAATAGAATCAAGTTCCGCAGTATGGTCATCCATGATACAATATAGATTATTACGAACCGCAGCAGACAAGCAAAAAAATACAAACGATGAATATTCCTTTGTACTTCTGGTCTGTTGCATTGTACGAAAAGAACAAAATAATATTCTGTCACAAAGCTGAGAGCCACCCCACAGCGTTGAAGAACATGTAACGTTTATGGAACACCTGACACTGGATAAATGAAAAGGGAATTGTGATCCAAATATAAGAAAAACCGCATTTTGGTGAAGCGATGTATTCTGCATTACTACTTTTCTACATTTCCATAATGAAAATCATGCTTTAATACAGAAATTTCGTAAGTTCTGTCATGCTGTAGTACTGTAGTATTTGAACAGCGCGCGCAGTAAAGATTGCTGGCAAAAGTTGTGCGACGCGTCGCGTGTCGCGTGCGTGCGGGAATAGATTCTTTTTGAAATCCATCGTTGTTTTTACTCTTTATGTCATCATTATGCTAATTTTAGCTTGTTTGTCTTTTATGTCTCCTATCCATATGACTCCTATTCGCTTTCGCCATAGCTCGAACAAAAAAAACATGGTTTTTTTGTCGTTTGGAGCCCGAGTTGTGTTTCTTTTTGATGTTGGTGTACGTTTGTTTGATGATTAAGCTGAAAGTGATCCTCTATGGGTTATTGCTTTAGAATATCATTTTGAATTTTCAACAATGACTTACAGAACACATTTGTTCCCTCGAAAAAATCGTGTGGACAAGTGTTGTCTTCGAATTCTCTTTATCATTTGCAAACGGTAAATATGCAAATCAAAAACGTTTCGTATTTCTGAAACCATTTTCTATTCCAATCAGTGGGGGCCGGGGTCGGGAACCGTCAGCTAACCGAGTAATGTGTTTCTGTGTATTCCCTGAACATAAAGTTCAATAAAGCATTCGTTATGAACACATTTTGCACGAATGAACTGACGGTTTCCGGCTCCCTTTAACATTTGTGGCATTGTTGTAGGGACAAGAAACAAAGCGAAGTTTTCAAGTCCTTTATGGCTAGAAATGGCGAGTCTCTCACTCTCTTTTTCGCTTACTCAAAGCCATTTTTTCAGTTGTTCAGAAGGAGCCGAACGACACCTGCGACATGAATCTGCCGAAGAACCTGGAGCTCAACGCGGCCATCGATCATGATGAACATGTGGAGAAGAAAGAGAAGGCGACGCCGGACATCAACTCTCGCGAGGGATCACTCGAGTCTAACGGTCAGAAACAGAGAAGGAGGCATATAGTAAACATAGGAAAAAAGGGGTCCAGACAAGAGGGCTCAGCGTTGTGTGCGCATACAAAAAAATGAATAAAACGCTTGCTATTATTTTCTTTTCCCGGCTTAAAATGGCAAAAACTGCTAGAAAAAAAAGTATTTACTCATCATTTTCACGTGCGAATATGCTCGGACCACCATCTCGTAAACCTTTGTCACCTTCGGCGGCAGGTGCGCTTGAGTCTAGCGGGAGGTGCTGCGGACATGTCCGGACCCTTTTTTCTATGAGAGTAAACCCCTAAGGTTTCAGTAACACAACGGGTAACCCCCCCCTACCTAAATTCGCTTGACTAGTAGTGTATCCTATGTAAAAGACCTGAAAATGTTGGAACCCTCCTCATGAAATTCGGTCTGTTGGCACACCCCTTCCAATTTTTTTGCTACTTATCTGACCTACCGTTTTATTCTATGGAAGGAGGATGAGATAGCAGAGCGATAGCAACGATATTGATAACGCCAGCGCACCCCGTTTTGAGATATCCTAGCATTGGAAGCACCCCGTTAGTACAGTTTAAGTTTCGATAAAAACCACTTTTTTTGCGTTTTACACTAAAGAGCCCCTAGAAACGTGACATGTCGACGTATGGAGAGATAGTGAGAGCGAGCGACCAATCTCGAAAAGTGTTGTGACACCACATCTTTGCTTTTCTAAAAGGGCGGTGGGGGTGGAGTTGGAGCGTGGTGAACTATGTTACTGTATTTAAAAGACCAATAAAGATATAATTTACTATTTAGAAGAATTGAACTAATAATGATCTTGACGCCTAATTGTAAGGAGTTTTTTTCTATTTATGTTTGTGCATGTTGCTTCCAATGTTCATGAGTGTTCCAGTGCACATCACAAGCGTGAAAGTGAAGGCAGCGCGGCCGTCGGGAGAAGTTCGGGACGAAGATCCGATTTGCGCACGCTGCGAGGAATGGTAAGAAACGAGCTTGATCATACATGGACAGGGACGTTCCTGGTAACGTAGGGTCACCCCGCATTTTAGTTGTTTGTCTGTGTAAAACACCCAGCAAGTAGATATGATTATCACCAAGTATTAGTATATGTTTCTGTATGGGATTTCATGTATGGCTTCATACGTTCCACCATTGCGTCTAACCACGAAAAAAATCAGAACGGGTTTTAGTGCCTTAGAATTTCTCAAAGCGCTCCTCGCACATCAGGAATCCCCGTGGAGGAACCCTTCTACCCGTATAATCACAAGACTTTGTTAACCTTGTTTCATGAACCTTTGCCTTATAGGTTCGACTCGCATGCCCACCTTCTCTCGCACTATGCGACTGCCCACCCGAGCGAACTGCTGCTATCCGTAAGTCATGAAAAAAGAAAGTAATGTATTTATATTCGTTTGTAAAGTAGTATTTTTTTGCACGGTGCTTATACAATTTTCTCCGTTTTGGTGCACTAAAGGGTCTTACAATTAGCTTGAGTTAGAAGTTGGTGTTCCTACGAACCGAGTTTGTATAGGGGGGGGGGGTTACAACATTTTCGGTGCGTTTACATTTTCTGTGTTATCGAACAAGAGATTTGGCATAGGGGGTATCCTACCTCTGAAACCAATACAGAATGTTTAAAAAAGAAGAAAATACCACGTTTTTACTTTTATCCACTTACAGTGCAGCAAATGCGGTGCACAACTGAAGGGTCCGGAGGCCTTCGATGTACACAAGGCGGTGCCGCACAACCACAAGGTATGTGCACTGAAGAACCTGTCTCACTTCTCTCTCTCTCTCTTTCTCACTTCTCTCTCTCTCTCTTTCTCTCTCTCTTTCTCTCTCTCTTTCTCTCTCTCTTCATCGATCTCACTCACTCTATTTATGTCTCCATGAGGGATACGCTTAGCACGTTAACTTGTCTAGAAAAGCCATTTATGCATCAGTTTTGCTTTATGCAGCAGCTATTAGCACATCATTTGTGAAAAAAACCTACGACAGCCGTTATACAATAGACACGCTGCTCATACAACAAGGGACTTGATTCCTTCGCGAGAGAGACAGAGAGAGAGAGTCGGTTATAATTATGATTGTGATGATTGCAGTGCCTCGACTGTCCGCTGGCCTTCACCCACCACAAGACCCTTCTTCGTCATCACACCAAGGTGCACGACGGCCGCCCGTACGCATGTGTTGAATGCCATCGTCGATTCACTCACAAAGCGCACGTAGACCGCCACGTGAAGAAGGTAAGCAGGAATTTTGAGCGCCAATTCAAACACTCCTTTCGTACGTTCACGCGACGCATGTGCCTGCGTCGCGTGTACATCGAATACTCTGTTAGAAGTGGAATGATTGCGTAGTGACCTAACTAATTATGCACGCTTAACTTCTTTGGTGAAAAACATCATCCTACATGTTTCGAGCAATTTACATAATGTACTGGCGCGCGCTATAAGTAGTGATATTACAATTGATGTATGTCAATCGACAACTTTCGCGATACTGTCAGTTCTTAACACTTGATCGATGGCAAGCGCTTGAAGAGTTGAAATTACGATGAGCTGAATCGGATAATGTGTCGAATGAGCACAAATAATGAATTGAGCTGACCGTAATCGCGACTCATTCATTAACTGAAAGGCGCTTTAGTGACCTTTGGGACACTAGAATTAAACTCCCTCATTTAGGTATATGCAATAGATAAATAAAGTTTGATAAGATTTATTAATACAAAACATATAATAGCCGCATGTCTTCTCGTTTCCTCTCCGCAAGCCAAACTCCTTCTCTCTCGTACCGCCCCTTTATCTATCGGTCGGTGACGACAGGCGCGAAAACGACGATAACCGAATGAGCTATGTTGACTTCGGAGATCGATCAATAGTCGCGCACATCGCATGTCGTATGCCCATGCGTTGTAGCGTCAATAAACGTCAATTGTCGATTTGACTCATTCGGTTATCGTTGAATGTGCACGCCTTTCAATTGACGACTGAATCGATTCTTGCAGTCATTTTGGATCTATCGACTATTTTCTCATTCAATGCATTCATCGATTCCACTCATAGTAATTTAAAGCGAAATCGACAAACACGGTAAAATAAGTGTCGATTACCAATAGAGGTGCTATTGCCAACTGTATGTGCTATGCTTGCCGTAGCGCTGTAAATGAGGACGATATCTGCTACACGGTTTCAAAATATGCGGTCTTGTCCAGGTCCACGAGAACACGCAGTCAGCGCAGACGGTGACGAATGTCGTGCCCCAAGACACTGCTGGAGGGATGTTCGATCCCTCATTCCCATATCCCCTTTCCAGGCGTGTAAATACCCCTGGCTTGTTCCTTGCCCTCTCTGTTCTCCCCACAGGCATATTCGACGCCTCAATATTTGCGAACACTATGTGGCCTAATGGCCGTCCCTTCTAAGATAATATCCTCCCACCCATTCCTCCTCGTCTTCTGATTCCACCTCCATATGCTCAATACTGTAAGACTGTGTTAAGCTTTCGTTGTGACTCAATATTGAATGCTACGTTTGTGTTGTATGGATTTAAAGCCCGAATAATTATCTGTTGTATGCTTTGTCTGCCGCAGTTTGACGAAAATAATGAAAAAGAGGATAAAAACGGTCACTTCAATTGTTAGTTGCTATTTCGATATGCTAAGCACAGTTCGAATAATGAATATGTTTATATCGAGCACGTACCATATGTTTCTTTTGAATTGATGTGTTGTTCTAGACCAGCACTCTAAGAAAATGTAAAAATGTAATGCTGCACAGCTGTATTATGGAAATTGCACGAATTCTGCGAAATGTGCAGATACTGTAAAATTTGAAAAGCGCGGCAAACTAAAGTTTTCTAACGAACGTTTTAGTGCCACGCGTCGCGTGTGTTGCGTGCGTGCGGGAAGACATATTTTTTGGAATGATATTTTGTTTATTTATGTCTACATTGTTTACGACAGTTTTTGGAGTGTTTTTCGGTCTCCATAGTTAGCCGTCATGAATGTCTAGCTTCCCGGAGCGTTCTTTTCACAACTGGAACACTGTTTCCTAAATATTTCTCTTCAGAAACGATAGTTTTTCATAACATTTTAACATTGCACTCTTCACTATTTTTTTGTGAATCGGGCATTGGCATATTATTGGCTCAGCTTTGTAATTGGTCGGCAGCAGCAACTTCATGTAATTGCGACCGCATAATAATAGGGTATCATGTTCTTTAATACTATCATTTTTGGTAGTGGTTGTATTTTTTATGCTTAGAGGTGAGCGGAATGAAAGCTATTATACTGCCCTAGTAGCGCTGATGTATATCCGCTTATTCCGGGACTGAGCGTCGAGTTGTGTTAGCGCAATGTCGATGTTGATGGCTCTCACTGGTGATGCAGATCAGATATTCTGTATAGCTCAATGATTGAGCGCTCTACCTTATAAGCAAGTGAACTAAAGATAAGGCCTTGCGGCACGCCGTGTTTGTGGTTCACGGAAAAGGTGTTTCACCTATCGTCCCACTGTTCACTTGCTGACAAGGTCGGCGAACATACTCTCTGGTTCTGCTTTTCCGGTGGAACATTATCATG
>JACMIJ010001030.1:0-14132 GCA_014805365.1 Koerneria luziae
GTTGAGAATGAAATTGTGCTCAGCACACTGATATCGATGTGGACATGCATGGCCTGTGCACACTGCCGACTATCGAACAGAAACCTATACTCTTCCTTTCCCATTCAACATCAGACATGCACGTACATACGCACTATTCATTTGCGACATTCGCTTCCCCGAAAGTACACTTTATTCTTGTATTTTCGAGAACAAAACAAGGCATTAAAGGCGGCCAGACATACCAAATATTTGTGAGGCCGGAGAATATCGTCGAATGATAGCAAGTGCAGAGTCGTCATAAGTTCTTCGGACTTTCGATGGGCAATTTGAACTTTCAACCAAGCGCGATGAGATTGGCAATTTATTCTCAAAGAAAACTATTTTTTGACATGGATTAATCAATTTCGAAATCGTTCTCTCGGAAACACATTATGCTGATGATGAGATAGTAGAACTTCGTCTCAAATATGCATATTCCTTTTTGCTAGCCTTTGTTATCGTATGCAAATTAAGTACGGTAGATCGGCGGAAGCAACATGTTGCGGACAAGCACGTTTCATGTTGGGACAAGTGAGTGACATGATAATTCTTTAATGTTCACTTCACCATAGAAACTGTCCTCTTAAAAGATGATATATTTATGAGTTGTTTTGGTAAAAACGGAACAGGGGTAACTCGAAATTTTGTAAAAGATTCGAAATTTCTATGAGGATGATAAGTGTGATTGGTTTTTCCTTCATTAATTCACCTCTTCCATTTAGTGTAGACGAAGTTACATGACACTGAGAGAAGACGAAAACACACGGTCCAGGCATTTTTGTGTTATTTTTCATGGTGAACGATATTTGTTATTTCACTGCAGACAATGATTCATGCCGAAATGATGATATCTCGCATATTCGGTTGAGACCAGCGATTGGTTATTACGATAACGAAATTCAATGTATGTATTGGAACTTACAGTAAGTTACTAACTCTGTCTACAATTTCTTGTTGAGACATACAAGGTAAGTGATGTGTAATTTGCAGAAAATAATTCTGTTTTTGTCAGCTCACATTAACAATTTACATATTTGTACGATTGCGGCAATCTGGCGCTTATTGTTAGCTTATCGAATAATATTGACACGACCAGCTCCATGGTCGTCAATGATATCATTCTTGCAAAATCATATATCTTCATTACTGTCAGTCTCTCTCTCTCTCGCTACACAAGAATGGAGTCGAATGTATCGTGCACATGTTTCTACTTTAGAAAGTGCATAAGGGTGGAGATAAACACAGAAGAAGGTTGTGTATATATTCCCTTCTTGTTCGAAGAACACGATCATGATGATTCTTCTACTGAGGATTGCCGTCGGACTCTTTGTTGCTCTTCATCAAGCTAGCGCAGAAGATCCTGAAGTGCACCTGGATTCGGTATGCTTTCGCTGGTCTATTTGTTTGTATTTTTATTTTGTTTGTATTTGTTTGTATATTTGTAAACATGAACAGTAATACCCTCAAGTGACGCCTATTTGATTGTTTGCTTTTGTATCTCAATCGGAGGAAGATTGCTAATTGTAAGAACAACGAAATAATAAATTATCTCATCACAATAAGGAGCCATAAAAATCAGTTCTAATTGTAAGACTTGCAATGTAACTGATGTTTTCTGTCTGATTGTAAGTAGTATTCATTTAAGCCGTTTCCCAAGAACCTATATAATAAAATTAAAGTGATAGCCTTGAAAGTTTCCAGTAACTTCGTACACTAACAACGAGTTACTGTTAAAGGAGATTGGATAGCTCTTGGCTATAGACACATCTTACACATTTAGGCAGGAATAATTCGTAGATGGGGTTACCCAGTGGAAGAGATCGACGTGACAACGGATGACGGCTACATTCTCACCATGCATCGGATACCTCATGGCAGAAACGGTAAGGGCGGCTGACGGAATGCTCTCAGAAAAAATAAGGTTTAAAAGAGTTTTTAGGGTATCATTATTCACTGTTAAATTCTGCAGTGTTGCTAACCGTAATTTTTTGAACTGTAAGTAGTGTCAGAACATCTAGCGTGCGAGAAAAGGAGAGTTTTAAATACTTTGTCAACTTGCAGGCTTATGTGAGGGCTATGTTCTCTGATTGTGAGTGGTTATCGCGTTGTTTCGATAAACTCTGCCTTTCAGAAACCAAGGAATGGGAGTGCCGACCGGCCGTGCTTCTGATGCACGGCCTCTTCGGATCCTCCGCGAACTTCCTCATGAATCTGCCCAGTCAATCTGCAGGTACGCGTCCTGCAAATCTGACTTTAACAGTGATGTTTGAAAGAATATGTGAAAATGTTATAAAAAGGAAGACTGTGTTATGATTGAAATGAGAGAACAAAGTAATATGCAAATTTTCAACCAGTAATCAATGAACTGAATAAAAAAAACGTTGTGGATCTGTCGTGCTAATGTTTGCATTGAAGAGAGCAGCACAGTTTTCTGGTATGCAAGGCATTTCGCCAACACGGGTAGTCTAAAGACGATGGCCACCACCTAACAATGAGTTCCATTCGTGTCATTTGCAGCTTTTGTATTCGCGGACGCTGGATTCGATGTGTTCCTGCCGAACACTCGCGGGAACACGTACGGCAAGCGACATCGGACGCTCTCGCCTCGCGACAGCCGCTTCTGGCAGTTCACGTGAGTCGCCCAAAGATGGCATTCACCCGAATCGTTGCAGGACCATAAACAAAATTCCTAACTTTACACTATACTATAATACTTCCGCGTAGAGATTCGAGAGAGCAAGAATGAGAACTGACCGAATAATAACCGCTTGTCCTTGATGAGAATCTTGGGCAAAGAACAAAAATTGCTGCTGATTTGAGTACCCATTGGAAAGACAGTTCACATTCAGGATGTTCTCATTTTTAGCTTTGCTATTCCATTCTAGGATGATACGTTGAAGAATTGAAGTAGCATAGCGATATGTCACTCAGTCGGTTTGAAATAATAGCGCTCAACACAGTCTAGCAGTTTCGTAGTACAGCGAAAACACAAAATGGCTGGGTTGCACAATTTGTTTGTAATTGAGAGAACATTTTAGCTGGGATGAGATGGCAGCGTACGATCTACCGGCATCTGTTGACAAAATTTTGGAGGTGACAAATCAAAGCCACGTCTACCTGGTCGGGTACTCACAAGGCAATCTTCTCGGATTCACGAAACTCGCCAGTGATCCAGCATACGGTTCAAAGGTGCGATATTATTGCAACATGCAGTAAGCAATATCACAGTCGTTTTGTTCCGTATCAATCCTAGTACTGTAATAGAACTGTCTCGAAGCTTAGTACTGTATGCAACACACTGTCTCTGACAATATCATGTTTATTGTCTCTGTTATGTGAACATAAACAGCATTACGGCGCTCGTATCCCACACCTTTTCTCATTTTGAACTGATATTCGACAATTTCAATTTCAATTTATTCCGTAATCAGAAGGTTTGTTCTCTGACGGACGATGTCCTTCCAACGTAGTTCGTCAACGACAGCACATCTTAGAAAATTTCTACAATTTACCATGTGCATATTTGTTCGATCTTCAGATCCGCGCCCTCTTCGCCCTTGCTCCGATCGGAACTGCGACGCACTCCAAGAGTGTATTCCGCTCGGCTGCCATGTTCGGAGAGGTCAGACCCTTCTCAACACAATCCCCCCGAGCACTGAAAACATGCTCCTATCTATGAAGCAAGGAAAACTGAAATCTTTGATGAAGTAGCCACAATGTGTTGAAGCTATGTCAACCTCGCCGGTTTAAAATCTCTCTATTTCTTTCTTCATTCTTCCCAATGTTGGTATGTAAATGCGATAGATTATACCAGCGGTGATGAAACACTGTGTAGTTGATATTGACAGGAGAAACGCGTTGTGCGCCTGATCGCTGGCCCTGATGATACAACCGTGAACAATTAGATACGGAGAGTGTGATTTGTACACCGGAATGAACATCTTCTTTTGCAGTTCTTCCTCAGACTGATGGGACCATCCGAGATCCTCCTCCAACAGGATATCATGCCAGCCTACACCTCATTCTGCCAGAATCCCCTTCTCAGCTTCCTCTGCAATGATCACTCGATGATACACGGACCGATCAACAGGAAGAACTACAACTCGGTGCGTCGCATTTGTTGTTGTACTATTGGAATACCTGACCACGCTCTGTACAAATATCCGACTGTCGCGACATAGTCAGTTTGGTCAGCATATTAAAATCGTTCACAGTTCACAGAAGATTTACAAGCTTGTGAAATTTCATTGGGTTCCCAAAAAACAACATTTTTAGACAGGATGTGCAATTGTAAGAAACCTAACAATTAGATTTGATCATATGGTGACAGCCGGATATTTGTACAGAACGGAGTCAGATTAGCCAATAGTATGAATACTTTTCCATAGTAATCTCATTGCGAGACACTGTCTTTTGTTGTCTGGAAAAAAAAACTGTCTCTTTGACATACGCTTATATGATGCGAGGTACTTATAAAAATAACCTTTTAATAGCCTTTAAAATAGCCTTTTTCAACAGTGTTTCTCATGCTTTAGGGAAACAATCATAAAATACATAAATCAATTTTGTAAGCGTATTCAAATTTTTCACAATTCATAGCCGGTTCATAAGACAAGGAATGGCACAGATTTGTGAAAATTTGAACACCTTGGCAAACTTGCGTAATTGGGAGAAACTCTAATAATAAGATAAGAAGATTCAATCGTATATAGCGACAGTCGGACAGTTGTACAGAACAGAGCCAGATGAGCTAATCATGCATATTGTTCAGTCTCGAGCACATATCTATCAAATCCTCGCCAACGACGGCGCTTCCTCGTGGAACCTCCGGCACTGGACGCAGATGATGGAGAGAGGCGAAGTGGCGCACTTTGACTACGGCTCCGACTACGATAACTTCCGGCATTATGGAACTGTGAGTAGACTATACTGGACTCGAATTTTGCTAGAGAAATAGGTACCTCGCAATTACTGTATGCAGCGAAACAACAAAATGTAATTATTCAATACTTGTATGGCCGTACTCATGCTTTCCCAAGCTAAGCTCTTCATGCTACTGAGTACCGTTACCTGAGACAGTTGGGACTCATGGGGAAAAAATTATTTTTGTCGTTTTGCTAACAATAGGCGACTTGTCTGGGAATAAGTCCAATGCTTTTCATAAAAATAATATGAAATTTCTACACTACTTGCATGATATTATCGATCGGCGTTTTACATGACGTTTACATATTGTTAGCTCTTTTGACATTTTGCATCGTACGCAGCAACTAGATTTTTTTAGTGGCTATACTACGTTTGTTGTGCTAACAATTAGCACTTACCGCTTGTTAGTAAAAAATGTTCAGGTTTCACCTCCCCTCTATGACTACTCGAACATTGTGTACACTCCGATACATCTCTTCTACTCGGACAATGACTATCTGGCCGACAGTCAAGATGTCGAAGACTACCTCATGAAACGGCTCAGCAAAGCCAGACATGTGGTAAGATTGCAGCAAAGGATTGTTCAAAGTTTAAAAAAAATAAATTTCATACCCTTATAAACTGATTGGCCTGTAAATGTATTCCAAATTCCCGATAGAATTGCCGATAGAGTTGCCGGTTTCAGAATACCCTCCATTTAAATTCTGACAGCTCTCAAAACGAAAATATGCATGCTAAAGATGTGATAGTTACTGGAATTTGCACATAATTAGCAGTAGGTGGCCTTAATATGTAAACTGTATGGAAATATCATGTCACACGACAGGGTGTAACTCAATTTACACATTGCGCCCGTCCAACGCCTTTAACTGTATGTTTATATGTTGTTCGATAATCGAACTGTTGTTTGAGCTTTGCACTAAAAACAAGAGAAAAGTGCCGACAATAAGGTGTAATACATATTACTCTTCCTTCTTGAACAAATTGTTGTTCAGAGAGCGGCGAAGATTCCGCGATACAATCACCTGGACTTTATCATTGGCTTGGATGCGGCGGACAAGTTGTATCGTCCGATCATCAAGGCTATCAGGAAGTACGACGAATGCTGACAGAATTCCACGGATCTCACCTTTATGATCTCCACATTTCAAGTCAAATTGTACAGGAATAAATTGTTTTTTCATAAAATTCACACCATCCAAATACACATATGACTAGCACAGTTTGATATGTGTATGTACTATACGAATGGTGCATATATCAAAATGAGCAGAATCTAAACACACATACAAGATATTGAACATCCATCAATTCTAAATAATGAAGCTGTGCATAGCGTAGTGAGGTTGTTTGTAAATTGACCTACGGTCTGAAATCTAAGTTCCACATTGTTCTTATGTCAGATCCATTAGTATTCGTATACAAATTAGGCACATACCTTTGTAAAAACAGTAATCATAATAGCAGCTGCGCCCGCCAACCATCGAACCACGTTATTTGACTGCCAGCTATCCAGACGCTATCCAGACAAGACTGAGCAACCATTCTTGATCAGCACGTGAGAAAAAAGATCAGCGCAGTGAAATTGATAATTGCATTTTATTGTATCTGGAACATTATGGTATGCAATTAATAGAGCTCTTCTATTGTTGCAGAAAGATAAATGCTACGTTTTATTGAACACTTACACTAAGAAAGAGGCCCGGAAAGACTTCTTTCTCTGCAATGCGAAGTGGTGGTTTTTGCCTCGAAATGTTTACGGTTTCCGACCCCTTTTAACCACATGCGCTCTCAATCGCTATGCACCTCTGACAATTCCTCTTACTTCAATAAGACGTACTTTTCTACTAATCGCAGCTGTAAACGAAACGCCTTGATGTAAGATGGTCAAATTTCGACAACGCATTTCTAGCTTCATCTCGCTGTCGCGGCTGGAGTCCTTGATGGACAAAAAACAATGCCAAATGACGTATTGTCTATCTCTCTGCACCTCTTTCCCGTTTCTGATCGGCATCCTCATTTCACACCTGCCGAAATTCCTCGAATCAGTCGATATGATGAGAACAAAGCCAATCGCTCAGCCCGAATAAACACCTCGCCTCAGGGTAATCGGGAGTGTATGTGTTTTCGTCTTGTTCTATCCAGTAGAACCTTGTTTTTCAGAAAGAGATGTTTCGGTTACTGTTTCCTCTGCTGCTGCCACCTGCACTTTACGCTGTTGTTGATATCGAATGCACAATTGGTGGTGTGGTAGGCTCATTTTCCTAATTCTCTTTCTTACTGTTACATATTTTATATTCCATACTCTTATTGTTATCCTCTTATTCCGTTCACAAGGGCATGCCATTAGGCGACCCTAATAATCCTAACAATAAGAGTGAGTGAAGGTCACAATTGTAGCGCCTCCTAGCTGCCAGCTACGCACCTAATAAAGCGTGAACCAAAATTTCTTTAAAAAAAGTTTTATTTCGCCAACTATGAGTGTGCCACCACCACAAATTCTAATTAGTCAACTTCCCCAATACATTCTCGCCTAATGCCGTTCCTTTGTTGGTTTCTGAGCCATTAAGTGAAGCAAGTGAAATGTTTGTTTCGTGTTTCAGTATGCAGCAAACGCGGTCTCGTGCAGCAACGTGCAGTCGGACAGCGCCTGCCAGCAGCTGTATCCACTCGGGTTTGTCGTTCTCGAAAGTCAGGCCCGATATTTGTTAGTCTAACAAAAAAATAATATTATTCTTTACCGTTTTCTAGCTTTTGTATGCCAAGGTATAACTTCCACATTCAGAGGAGTGGCTGCATATCCTGCTACGGGAACAGCAACCGAGAGACCTGCCAACTGCTGGAATACTGGTGGAGGTGTTCTCAATCAAGATTTGAAGGTTCCATTTGAAGTTTGAATTTGCGTAGAATCTGAATTTTTGCTAAGGAACTGTGAGGGGGCAACTACATAAGGAAATGGTGCATCCAAAGATTCACGGTTTCCGGCCCCCTTTAAGGTGCGTCCTCATAGTCAACACAACATCGTAGATAGTAGGAGGTACCGCAGGAAAAATCTCATTGTCAGGTGTCAGGTTCTTAGAGACATAAGGGCCTAATGTGAAATTACATGACCGTACCTATATTTTTAAATCAAACAAGTGTATTTCAGACAGCAGCAATCGCGTCTTGTCCTCGTACGTGTGCCTATTGTTGTGCCTCGCCTGCTTATTTGTGTCAGAACGCACCATGTAAGTGTGTGTATTTGAAAAAAGGTTACATTCTAAGATTTTCACTCAACTAACAAAACATGTTGTATTTTGTTTCAGTTCCACGAATCCCGTGTGCAACGATCACGCAACAAATGTGCCAGGATCCGCAAGCAAGAGATCTCATTGCCACCGACTGCCCGAATGTTTGTGGATTCTGTCAAACGGTAAGGTTTTTACGTTTTCTTAAATGATATCAGTATGAGACAAGGACGGTTAAAACAGCACTCTTGCATTTCCATGTCTTCCTTTAAAGAATTCTAGCAGGAAGATAGTCTATCCATCCGGGGAAGAATAATGCGCTAGTGGTTTAGCCATGAAGGCAGCGGACCAGGGGACTTCTTAAAATATCCCAAAATGCTTTTGGCATATTTGGAACCCCGTCGAAAAGCTGCTCTTTGATTACGGGCAAAACATAAACACTTTACCAATTCACTAATCGAAAGTTTGGAATAAGAAACCAGACTGACTACTTGTCTAGCTTATAATGTTGAGACATTGCAGCTTCCGCCAGTTTATTGCTAAATTTGTACATTACTGTGTAATAGGAGACTTTTATGTGTAGCATTTGTACTCATAAGAAAATGTTGCACTGACTAAACTGGGGGAAGCAATATGCTGCGAAACGGTCATCCACGGCATGGAACACTATCGGGAACACTATCCTTTGTCGAATCATTGTTTCAGGGCAATTGTGTTGATTTGTCTTCTGCGTGTAACATTGGACCAACAATTTGCGTCACCGAAGGACTGGCACCTTTTGTCGCGCAAAATTGTCGAAGAACTTGCGGGCTTTGCTCGATTAACATACCAGGTACCATTCTTCTCTTTAGTTGTTTTCTGATGCTATGAAGTACTTACACAACTGATTGATCAAAAGCCGTCAAACAAGAGAAATGTAATTCAACAATACATGTCAGAATAATTATTGTCACTAACAATTGTTTAATTATTGTAATGTTGTATATCGTGTTTAACAATGTCGATTATGCAGGGCTAACAACGGCAGCAACCACGCGACCAACAGTGGCACAAAATATTTGTTCCGGGCGACCAAACCATCAAAGGTAATTTTCTAAGACCAAGTTTTAATACAAATGTATAATATCACTGTTTGGAAAGGAGGCTCTATGCTGATCTTATCCAGATCCAGCCAAATCCACTTTCGGTAATCTCTTCGCAAAGATAACCGACGTGTCCTTGCAGTTGTCCCTATTGGGTGGCCAATGGCTTCTGCACAACGTCAGCGTACACGATTGAACAGCGACTGCAGTTCTGCTGTAGCTACTGTTACAACTCGGGACGGAAGTGATGTGCACACCATATACTATGGACGGCATCCGATGGACAATCGTGGCAGGACCACATGTGTGCTGATAAATACATATTTTTATTTCATTCATATGGACAAGAGAAGTGACATTACAATTTGAAGATACAATACCATACTTCCATCATATCCACAAATTGATTCTATGATCGGCGCTGTTTGTGTCGAAGGTGACGCTATTCGTCACCCACACACCGACAATGTGAGAGAAGTTGAGAGTTTCTTGAAAGACAGGGAAAGAGAGATCGCAAGTGAAGAACATGCACGATTATGTGACAGTTGGTGCAATGGTATCGTCTGAACGAGGACATCACAATGCATACATTTCCATAGACAAGAGTAGATAACAAGCACTAACAAGGAGATATTTTCGTTCCGCGGTAGGAACAAATTAACCATCGTTTGAGTCCGTTCAAACAAAAGAGCTAACTAGGATTAGTGTTGCTAATAGTATTTGTCACCGTGTTTGTTATCTTTCAGTTTCATTATGGAATGAAAGTGCAATCTACAAATGTGCGTGCTAATTCGGCTAGCCTAGCATCATCGCTGTTCGGTCAGTCCACCCTCGCTGTTTGCACTTCCCCCTTCTCCCAGCAGTCGCCTCGCCCGAATGTATTATAGTCTACATTTTATTCAGCCTAATTACAATTGTTTGCTTGGTGCACGCAACTTCAACTTCCAGCCGGGGCTCACGTACGCCAGTTTTGCCAAATTCACTGGTCTGGGTCGGACGTTCGAAAAGTTCATTGCAGTAGCTTGTTTGTCCCAGTTACTTGCATGCCTTACCTAGTTAACCAGGTAATAGTTACCAGTTAACTAGTCATTTGCTAGTTAACAAGTCTCTTTGCCCAACCATACTTTCATTTCCATAGCCGTCTGGCCTAAAGTAAGATTTCTTTTCAAAAAGAATATGATTTCTTGCAGACCAAGAAGAATAACATCGAAGTGTTATAGATAATTCGCTTCATCAAACCTTCGTTTCACTCAATTCTTTTCAAATGTTTTACAATCTTAAAATTAGTGCTGGAACAGTGTACCAATTCATAATAGACAAAGGAAGCGAAGCTTATGTCAAGGCTTTGCTTTCAGTAAATGTACGACGACGTTCTTCCCCTCGGCTACGTTCGTGCCAGTTGGGCTCAGAAGGGAAGTCTCTTCGAGGGTGTCTGTCGCGAGATCGCAGCGCAACTCGGAAAGATGCTCAACAAGACGCCCAGCTTCATTGAGTACGATGATTACAGTAAGGTTTCTTATATTATCGACCCGAATTGTCCGTTGAGTTGAACGAAATTTTTTTGCATATTATCTGTTATTAACTATTATATAAAAAAATAAACCAACATTTTAAAATCATCTTGACTTTTCTAACAACATGATTAATGTTAGAGCACCGCCCCACATGCTACTTGGCATTGATTCGGAAATACTTAACCTATTTTACTTTTAATGTTAATGTAAACTTTATTCAGCTCCGGATATACCGGGTGTTCTGTACAATGAAACGGGGATTCTCGGGGATGTGATGAGCGGAAAGATCTTCACGGCGATCGATCTGAGTGGCATCTCCGAGGACAGAGTCCGACTCATGAAATACTCGGTCCCCGTGCTCTATGCCAAGGTGTGGGCTGCGCCTTCCACAGCTGTATAGAAGAAAATTATCATAGAAAAAGTAACCCTAAATTATGAGAATTTTATTCACTGTATCAGTACATTTTCCATTATTTTTCTATTTTGCATTACATTAGTTATAGAATGATTAATGCTGCGCAGTGTTTTTTAAAGTGCGTGTGCATATTTAACAAAGGAGTAAATGTGGGCTTGAAGCTCTCAAGCACCTAACGGAATATGTTGCACAAATAAAATCACTGTGAGTATTCGACAGAATATTTGTCATTCAGTACGTTTTCGTGGAAGGCCGTCGAACGATTCGGGACAATTCCTCGAATCTCGACTACTTCGTTGTCTTCCCCACCGGCACATTATTTCTGATCGTCGTCGTTTTGCTGGCACTCACAGCACTACAACGCATCGAGGAACGATACTCGCCCGTAGGTACGACGACCAGGGCAAGGGCAGTTTGATGTCCTTTAGGGGTTGGGGGGATTCGCCTAGTTTTCTGCTTCCCCCGTATGAGCTACCGCAACATACACCGGTATAAGTACCAGTATCAAGATAACCACGGTATCGGCGTTTTCTAACAATAAGTCCTGTAGGTGTCAAAAAGAACTGTCCTCGAAAACAGGCGTTATCATGGTACACTTGACACAGGTATACATGGTTTAGCTTCCGGCCAAGCGTCAGTGTCACGTGTACATACTCTAACAATAAGCAGTAAAAGGAACGATTATCTTACAGGTAAACGCCATGTGTGTTGGTCAAAGAATCTGAGTCGCGGTTGTTTCCTCTATGGAATCTTCTTTCTCTTGGCTGTCTATGGCGGCGAATTCAATGGAAACGCGGTTGTGTTCAACACACAAGTGACGTAAGCACATCATGTTGAGATGGTACAACTTCCGCAAATTTGTATATCTCTTTCTTATTGAGGGTGTTATTGCATGCAAGTTAGGTACTGTAAACCGGCGGAAGTAATACGTTGTGTAAGAAGACATAAGTCGTTCAAATTCGAGCCACCGCCTTCAGTGATATGCTGCAACTGCTGCTCGATGTGAAAGCGTGGAAACGAACAATATTGATGAGCTCGAAGGAAGACTATTTTCCTGTAAGCATACTAGCACGCCTCTTTAGAGAAGATAATCTTATTGTTAGAAATTCCTTTATTTGGGCTCAGCGTATAGATAGTGTTAAGCTATTATTTTACAATAATTTTACATTTCAAGTTGTGTAGGTCCAACTTATCCTTGCGCATAATACCAAGGATCATTTCAGGGCCCCACAATTCTAGGCGATTCTTATATGGAGCATATCGAACTGCTGAATGGCCGTGATGTCGCTTCGCTTTTATGCTCCGACCCCCGCTATGCCACCCAAATGTACAATTATGACGCGTTTCTGGTTTCGAAGCAAGTGGATGAGTTGCACGAAGGCTGCGAATTGTATCAGTACGTGATTTCCTAAATAACTTCTCCATTTTACATTACGTTACTTTTAACATAATTCACATTATATTTACTTTATAAACTACAATCTATGACACGTTTCCACAGCCAGAAAGTTATTACCACACGAGCACAAAAATGTTCAGAGTCAGTATATCAGACGACCTCTTGAAAACGATGGTGTATGCACCGTACTTCTACGGTACCTCCTTTCACTTGCTCTACGTGAAGAGCACTCCGTCGAAACTGGTGAAGCACATCAACATCATGCTGCTCGCCATGTTCAATCCTGACTTTGTGAGTTTCCTAATTCATTCATTGATTCACTAAAACCCGATCAAAGGAGGCCAGAAATCGTTGTTTAGTGTTAGCAGAACTGTGTGTATTAGAGGGGCAACTATATAAGGAAATGGTGCACTTTACCTCGAAAGGTACACGGTTTTCGGCCTACCTTTAAACAAGCGCCATAAGAACCCCCGTAGGCGCACACACTGTCATTATGTAGGACTTCTTTCTCTAGCAATGAGCTTCCAAATAGGACAACTACAATCATTCATAAAACGATCCTCTTCAGGTAGAAACGTTCTGGAAGAGTCGGATTCTCGGCTTCCAGGGCCAACCGGTATCCGAGGCAACGTCGAGTGCCGATTTCTCACCAATCAATCTCATACGGTTATCTCCCATTTTCAAGTTATACGGTGGACTTATTGCATTTTCGTGTATCGTTTTCCTGTTAGAAATATTATTTATGAAGTTCCGTGGATAGGAACTACTAAAGGTTTTTAGGTTTCCTTTAACTGGAAAGATCGAATTAAAGATGTCATAAATGTTTGCTGAAAGCTTCTGTGTTGGTACAATGAGTGTGCACAGCATGTTACTACCGCTGGTCTACAGTATCTAAATGGCATGCGATAAAACACAGGGATACGCAAGTTAAGACCGGCGGAAGGTCCACTACCTCCAATGTTGTGAATTCCAGAGCACAAAGCCACGTCAGAAATACTCACCCTCTTCACACATTGAGAAAGTCTGCTCCATGACGTGGCAACAGTCACCATAAAAAACTTTAATTAGACCGTTCAGACAATAGTAATGAAAAACACGGTGGTTGTGGTGTACTATAAACTGCAGAGAGGCGAAATGTCAACGTCTTAATTGTCTCCGTAACACTCATCCATCGGCTGACTATTTCGGCATCGAGTTGTAGAAAAGACGTCAGGCGAAGCATTCGTGCCGGTCATTATTTACTCCGTGCATGTGATCATCACGGCGTTTTGAATCGATTATTTTCGCGCGAAAATACTTATATTTGCTCCTTTGAATATCTCTTTAACTTAATATACGAATGAAGTATTATATCGGCGGTTGCGGTTCTTCTTGTTCTTTCTGTTCTCTAATACATTTGTTTTCGCAACAAAGCATTACAGTAAAAGACAAGGTTCAGATGGGTATCATCACCATCGTACTTCTTACAGTAGCGCTTACAAGGGCGGCTGCGAAAGGTACGAGTTGGGAAAACTTGCTTACTTAGACCTGGGATTGTATCTCACAATT
>JACMIJ010001031.1:0-14130 GCA_014805365.1 Koerneria luziae
AGAAAACAACACGGAACGGAAGGGAACTAATGGAACGAAGAAATTGCGGAAGCAATCATAAAACACAGAGAGATTAAAACACTCATTTTTCTTCTTCAGTGTCAAGTATTTCTTAATCCTAGTGAGAAAATGAGCGTTATAAACACTCATCAGCACTAAACGAGTGTTTTCAAAAAGCGTATGTGCCGTATACAGAGAGAGAGAGTGAAATAAAAACGTTTGGCAGAGCGGCATACTGTAACATTCACACGCGCACTAACAACTAGAACAACTTTCTCTATGCTAGAAATAAAATTAAGCTACAGCACAACAATAAATTTGTAGTATTAGTATTACAAATTACAAATTACAAAGTATAAAAAATTTGAATATATAAAAAAATGTACATACAAGAGTATTCTCAGTGGTTTACCGTATTCCGTGACAGGGCACTGGGGGGATGGGCTTTGCAATCAGAATTCCTAACGATTAGCCCGCATAAGCTCAGCGTTTATCCGGCATAGATACATGGAGCGCAACCCGAAAGCAGGCGAAAAAGGAAAGGGGCGGAGCTTGTCAAAGGGGGCGGAGCTGCTGCTGTTGAACCCATAGCTTGTCTCTCTCGACGAACGCGTTCTCTTGAGCTACCGTACTCGTGAGCTTCATACGACTGCCTGTCGGGCTTGAGCCAACACCAGCTCCTTATTAGCGGCGTCTTCTTGTTCGATGATCTGGAAACAACAGAAATAAGAATATCGTGCCAGGACACGGAAAAGATTCGAACCCCATCGATTTACTGTTCCCCAGAAAATAGCATATACTTTTTTTCAAAACAAAAAAGGTTTCCAAAATCCCCTGCGACTATGCTGCAACAAAGGAACAGTGAATACCGAATAATACAGACATTGTACTTTCTTAGCTTATTCCGTGACAGTATATTGCTTCCGCCGGTCAACAGTACCTAATACGATAAAGGCTTCTCCTATATAACAAAAGAATGTATGAAAATTTTAAACCGACGGAAGTTACGCTATCTCTCTCTTAGAAGGACAAAAAGAACTAATGAAAACAAGTTCAAGTAAATTTAAAAGAACAGATTTAAAAGCTCATTGATTTTTTTTTCAATAAGCAGTGAATAAAAACCGAACCCTCTGTGCCTCACGCTCCAAGGCATCGCACTGATCCTGATGCCGCTTTGCCAGCTGCTCTTCGTGTTTTTGAGCTCTGAAATTGATATTTTCTTCAAAATAGAAATATTTGTCATATTAAAAATTACAAACTGTGATACATTATGCTTACAATTAGTGTACCGCGTAATATTTGCTAACACTAATACTTCTAACGCGTACTCTGAACTACAAGCCGACAGACACAGTGTTCACTCGACTGAGCGATTACCGCGTGCTGGCTTAATTCGGTAAGAGCTTACAGCTCATGAGCAAATACCGCTCAAAGTCCAAAAACCAAAGATCAAAGTACACACTTGACAGCCAGTCGCTTCCTCTCCTCGACGAACATCTTCACGTTCTTCTCGCTGGACTCCTTCAATCGTCGTTCCCGCTCCGCCTTCGTCCGGATACCCTTGTCCTGTAAGAGAAAAAGAACGGTTACTACCACATAGTGTCCACACTGTGATCAATCACAGTTATCTTAATGGAAGCAGGAAACCGTCATTTCATTCGTAAAAATGTGTTCATAACGAGTGTTTTGTTGACCCGCCACTTTTGTGTTCAGGGAATGCACATAAGCAAATTCCTCGGCAAATCGACGGTTTCCGACCCCCTTAAACATCCTGTGAAATGTTTCTATGGAAAGATGGGCCTCCTGAAGTGTTTCTGGTACTAAATTTTCAACATCTTGTACGTTAGTCACAAGTCAGGAATATGTCTGGTTACTACACACAGCGTTTTGAATCTGTTATTTTCGCGCCAAAAACGCCTATATCATCTCTGTTCTTTTGAATACCTCCTTGTCTGAATATGCAAATTACGTAACTATATCGACGACTGTGAAACGCTGTGTACTCGCGGTAGCGGGACGGTAAGGACACCCATACAGTTCCCCAATAATGCACACAAAAGGTTGCTACGCATTTCACAAATTTTATCAAGCTCCGAATGCCAATGCAAATTAAAATGTCCCCAAATAGTAAAGGTGCAACAGTAATCGTGGATGTTACGATCGCATGTTCATGTACATGCACGACAATTTAGATCTACGAGTTTCGGTGGCATTTATAATGCTACTAACAAGGTGAATATTAGCGAGAAGTCTCTTTCGCTCACCCTCTCATATGGTAACAGAGACCCAGCAGAATGCATTCTCTCGGGAAGAGATTAGCCGGTCAGACGCTAGAGACCGAAACCGAATAATCTCACTCACTAACAATAAGTAGCTCAAAATATCTAACATACCTTGTGTTTACCTACTTTAACCTGTACAGTAATTAACTTCACATTATATTCTAATTGCTGGTTTTTCCAAAAAATACTATACATAAGATGTTTTTGTTGTTATTTCTTCTTCAAAGCCTATGACCGTTGCTGCCTAATTGACTATGAACATGTCAATCGTGCAACACAGAAGTGTTAGTCTGTACCAGATTGATGGCCTTATCGTCGTCCATCTTCTTGACGGTCTGCGTTTTCTTCAGCTCCTTCGCCTCTCCGTCCAGCTTGTTCTTCAGTCCGCTCATCTGCGCCTTGTGCGCATCAACCATCAGCTTTCTGCAACACAACAAACATATTCTCTTGTATCTTCGTATCTTTTACTACACTAATGCAAAGCCTTTCTTGATCACGTTATCATGAAAATAAATGTTCCGTGCAAATCACAGTGGTCAGGGGCTCGGATTAAGGGTACGTATTGTGGGCGCAGTTCTCGAGCCCGTACGTACCTCAAGAGATCGTACTCCTCACGGATGTGCGCCTTCTTCATCTCGAACTCCTCCTGTGACTGTCGATGGAGGAGTGTCGACCATTCGTCGGTCTGCGAGACCACCATGCAGCGCACCTGCAATATCACACATCATCATTACAATCTTAATGACTAAAAAAATTTAAAAATTAAAAAGTTTAAAAAGTAACGTTAAAGAAGGAGCATATATTAATCTTCGATAAAAATGTCATATTTTACCCCTTCTCACCGTCATAAAACACCCAATCGGCATTCAAAACACAAAAGAACCCACAGAAGAGTCAACCACATGAGGTGCAAGACAATGGACCTTAAAAACCCAGGTGTCAAAAAGTGCCTTTCACTCTTCTTTAACGATACCTTACCGGATAAGTATATAACCATTTACATCGTCATTAGAACCGGCAATGATATGTTAGCTTAGAAATTACGTTAATGTTACTTTACCCGATATGTTACTCATCTAACGATTGCATAATTTGATGCACAATATAAAATAAAACGTAAGAACTAAGCTATAATAACAACAAGATTAGCTAACAAATAACACCATCAACGTTCTTCTGAAACACTTTCATTCTGCAAATTCTTTTGGACAACGTGAATCCACGAAGAAAAAAATCACCACTTCATAATATACTTGCCTCATCGAAGTTGTGAGTCACTTACACAAAAGGCAAAGGCAAAGTCTCCCGTTTTCAAGGCATTTCGCCTTGCGGGTAGTCCTCAGAAGGCCAGGATCCCCACTTACACAAGCAGTTCAGCTATTAGACAATAAGGATTCGCAAATGCTATTATGTATGGCACAGCGTTTTGTAACTGCCGGTCTACCTCATTTGCATACAAACACAACGGTATTTGAGGTGCTAACAAAGACGTATGCAAATTTCGAACCGGCGGTTAATGAACAGCTCCAAAACGCTGTGTATGGAATAAGTATTTACAAAAAACTTTTTAAAAAAATCAAAAATAAGCCGGAACTCACCGCTCCATCCTTAGATGGATCGGACTCCCGGCCCGAGAGCGACTGATGCCGGGACCCGGCGTCCTTGGCCGAAGAGCAGCTGCCGCTGCCCTTCTTTTTCTGAGATCTCTGATTATCAGATAACCACTTGTCGACATTTGTTTGCTGAAATGGTAACAGGCATTCGGCATGCAACCACTTGCACGAGGAGGAGAAGGAACACGACGGCCATGCAACTGGGAGGGAAGGAGGGGGAGGGAGGGACCGATGAGGGGAGGGCGAGGGACGGCGAGGGATCAAGGGCGAGGGATCGAAGGGCGAGGGACAATGCGCGCTGACCATATCCAGAGGGGAATCGGTTAGCCCTACTACGGCTAGTAGTACAGGAGAATCAAGAGTACGGGTTACCAGAGAACTCAAATTGAATTTACCATCTTGGCCCAACAATAAGAAACACAACCGATTAAAAAATGACAACTGTACGGTTTATAGGACCATGGGTGGTCTAACGTTGAGAAAAGTGAACTTTTTAATAAAGATTGAGAGAAGATAAAGCACTGCCAGTGCCACTTACAATTAGCTACATGCACATCGGCCCCATGCAACAAGTATATACAGTTTTTTCTTAACAGTTTGAAATGGACAGGAAAACGGAGAGACGATCCCCCACTGGACATGGTCTTCTACCTCAGGGGGTATTGTGTAAATACAGTATCACAACGTTTTGAATGTATCGGTTTCGCGAAAGATCGGAAATGCCTATATCATCTTCATTATTTTGAATATCTCTTTGTCTAAATATGCAAAATAAGCAATCAGTCTGGCAAAATAGTAAGCACTCCGTACTATGAAAAACGCCCTACAATGTCCGGGTGGCCTACGAACCGCCCCGCAGGCTATGAGGCCTTGATACGGGAGTACGGTACTCTACGCAATAAAATTATTATATAGGAGGCGGGTCAAACGCTGTGAGTGTTTTTTTCTCACCATTCATTAGTCTACTACTGGAACATAGGTGCAATTTTTATTAATACTTCACAGAGGAAAAGAAGGCACTCAAAGAACGAGAGAAAAATCGGATAGGAAAGCCAGAACGAAACGAAAAAATGACGAACGAACGTTTGTTACAATATTCAATTAATACAAAAATAAATAAAAATAATAAAATACATATTTACGGGGGGGGGCAGGGGGCGGGGCCAGGTGGGGAGGGGGTCTAACTACGATCACGAGATTCCGACCATCCACTTACCTGCTCCTCGCCCGCTCCGGCCAAATGCCTGCTAGTCCGTGCCTCTCCTTTTTTGAGGGTCCTAACCTTACTACTGACGAGAATAATAACTAGTATAGTATTATATTATACTTACGAGTAAACTATTATGCTAAATTACTCAATAAAGTAGTTACGAGTAGTTAATATTCTGTCAAACTGGCCTTACAACTGCATTATCCAAGTAAAAGCACTTGATCTGTGTTTCAAAATTGTATCTTATATTGGCGAGAATACTTTGCAAATTGTTTAGTCGACATTGCCTAAGTTAATGTACTGTTCTTCGTTACGTTCTGAGAACTTCAAATTGTCGAGTTTTACGGTTACTAGTATTAGTTCCAAAACTGATTGGAGAGGCAGGAGGAAAATTTAAAGAAAATATGAAAGGTAGTGTCGAGAAGGTCGAAAGGCCATGTTCTTGAGGTTCTTGAGGTTCAAAACAATGCTTTACATCAGAATATGTAATAAGACACAATCCAAGAGCCGTTCTTCTTTCATATTACTAAGACCTCAAGAGCCAAACAAAAAACTCTTCCTTGCTTCTCCACACCACCTCCCTTCTACAGCTATCATTATTCGGACACACCTGTTGCTTGGCAATTGCATCCCGCTGTTTCAGATGCTTCTTGCGCAGTTCATCCAGGTCTTTGGATAGCTTCTTCTGCAGCTTCACGAATGCCTTATCCTTGCGCAGGTCGCCGACTTCGATAGCCTCCACCTGTAAAAAACACCAATTTTCCAAAAACCCATATTTGCTAAGGTCTACTACAGCAGGCTTGGATGAATTGTAAGAAAAAAACCCTGCATCAACCTGTAAAAAGCACCAACTTTTCGACCAAACCCATATCTTCTAACAATAAGATCTACTACAACAGGCTTGGATAATAAACTGTAAAAATAGATCCAGCAAAATGCTGCGAATAAGCAAGAATGAGTAAAAACAGGGAATGAACGAAACTTTGAAAAGAAAAGGTTGCGAGGCAGTATTTAACGTGCATATTAAAAACTCTGCTCAAACAGCCAATATAATGCTCGAACCCTAAAACAGCGGGCAACGGGAAAAACCGTTCCAGGACCAATGCAGGCATGACGTTCCTCGGGTAGATCTTCGTGCGAATACTCTTAATCTACACATTCCAGCCGCGGTAGCATTTGCTCTTGTTGAGGTGAAGGTAGAAGCTAATTTGCTTCGTTCTCAGCGTATCATCATTTGTTCGAACAATTAATCTTAGCTTCAACTTGGAGCAAATGCTAGCAGATCATTCGGGAATATTCTATCGGATAAGCCAATCAATCATCATCGTTCCGGTTAGAGCATATTCATGACACGGATGCTCCGATGGCACCTTCAGGCGTTCGTTCTTGAACGACACACGACGGATGGATCCGCGGAAGATACGCTCCGCCTCGAACACGCCGAGTCCGAGGCCGAGCGCGTCCGCGTGCACGCGTTGCTGATGCGCCGGCGGTTGTTGCGGAAGCGGAGGCGGTGGCTGCGTGACGCGCGGTGAAACGCTTCGCACGAGGCGCGAACGTATCATCTGACAGAGATCGATAGTGACAGGAAAGCAGTGACGATAATTAGTACAATAATAATACACACAGTGACAATGACAATACACAATTACACATTAGAAGATATTAGTATGAGAGCGAGAAATGCGCGCTTACAACTGGTGTTGCTTGTATTAGGAATAGGTGATTGGCATATCAATATCAGTACAGTACGACTTTGTCTTATTGAGTACTTGATTGCATACTCAACGCGACTAAAACACAAGATCGCGTTACTCGCAATACTCACAGTGCAGAACCTTCCAATTTTGAGTGTTTTAAATGCTCCAGCATTATTACGGCTCGTTTTTCTGTGATTACTTGCAAATACACGATCACGAATTCCCAATCAACAATACTCGTTCTACAAACCCTAATAGGCAAAACGCCAGTTTTGGCGAATAGTGGATACACATAAGAGAAATTGGGCAACTCTTTTCATTAGTTAACCGATGGCTAGAGCAAGATAGAACAAGAAACAATCTTGTGATGTTCCACAAACCAAGTGTCCCAAATGCCTAGAAATGACAGAAGAACCAAATGCCAATAGCAATAAATCATGAATGACAATGACAATATGTGTGTACCTTGAACTTGTCCGCGGCCGCAGCTTCGGCTGCCGCTTTCGATGCGGCTGGACTGGACTCGCCGCGGGCGCTCTGGATCTGATTCCTGCAATTGAATTGTGCTCATTCACATCATGTAGAGGTAGTGAACGGCTTCCGTAGATCACAAATTTGCATATCTTATTGTTATGGAGACTCAATTATTTGTTATCATATGTAAATTAAACATACTGTAAAACGACACAAGCAGATTTGCCTATCTCATTGTTACAGAGAACTAGGCCTTTGTTATCGTATGCAAATAAGGCATACTGTAGACCGGCGGAAGCAACATCGACTAATCTCACTTACTAAAAATAAGTAGCTAAAACTATCTCACATCATTTATCTTTACTTACTTTAACGTGTATACTAATTAACTTCACATTAATTTCTTTAATGTAGTGCATTCGGGGCAGTCTTACGCTGCTTACTTTTGTCTCCGTACACTCGTAGTAAAGTGGAATACAACCGCATATTGTAGAACCAAATTAACACAAGTTTGAGGTTTAATTGATAAATATTAAAAAAATTAAAAGTCCTAAAAACAGTAACCACAAAAAAAAAACGCACTCATTGATCAGGTTACCAACGGAACCGTTCACTTTCTGCAGTTGCTTGCTCTTGCCCGAGTTGTTCTTGCCACCGGCCGGTACCTGTAACATACATGTAAGATTACGTGTAACATTACATTACATTACATTACGACATGAATGTAACATTACATTCATAGACCGCAAAATTTGCATATTCATAATACTTTTCTCCGTTTCCTTGTACTTGTATGCAAATGAGGTACATTAGAACAGCGGTCACAAAACACTATAATATATGTGCTACACTATCGATATGAAGGTGTACGGGGGTGGTAAGTTACCAATGGATTGAATTCAGACATTACAAAACACCTTTCAACTTTCATAGATTTAAAGGGGGCCAGAAACCGTGGATCCTCGGAGGCAAAAAGCACCATTTCCTTATATAGTTGCCCCCCTCACAGAAGTTGCGGGTCTCTTATACACGCAATTCTGCTAGCACAATACAACGGTTTCTGGCCTCCTTTAATACGAGTACAACTGTAACAAAAGATATACATCGACGCGTCACGTTCACATGTTTCCCTGCGGGGCGGTAACCGAGGGAGCCGGGCAGTGTAAAACACCGCCCGAAACGGGGGTATCAATTGAAACCTGTCAGGCTCACAAACGGGTGCTAAGGTTAAGGCATCCCAAAACGGAGTGTACATATCACTAACCGTTTCAATGTTCGATAAAAGGCTATACACCCTAACTTAAAGGGGGCCGGAAACCGTGGTTCCTCGGAGACAAAGGCACCATTTGCCCGCCTCACAGAAGTTGAAGGTTGCTTATATTATACACACAATTCTGCTAACACAAAACAACGGTTTTTGGCTTCCTTTAAGACACATACTATCTAAACTGTGACCAATCACAGCCATTCCAACACAATATAAAATGCTTCAATGACAATTTGGACTTCCTGGGGTGTTACCAGTTCAAAGTTGTCAACATCCTGTACGTTAGTCACAAGTCAGGAATATGCCTACTTTAAGAGCATAAGCAAACAACCGCCAACCTCCGCAATGTCGGTATCGTCCACGCCCATATGCTGCAGCGCCTCCTGGCGCTTCTGCTGCGCGGACAGATACGCACGCGGATCCGCAAGCGCGTCAACGAGACCGGTCAGCTCATCGGGCACGTAGGTCTTGAGCACGATCTGCACAAAGAGCGTCGCCAGTCCCGCTGATTGGTTGGTCTCGGTCCGGAGCGAAATGTGCCGGTAACCGGCCTGCAAACCGTCCAGCGGCAGAATGCGCTGCCCGAGCTGCTTGCCGTTCTCGTCGTAGACGGCGAAGCGGAGTACGGCCAGATCGGGCAGGACCACCTGGAAGTAGGAAATAACAGTAACAACAATCTTCCATCGTTCAAGCTTATGCATGTAACCAGAACGTATGCGTAATATGTACTAACAGAAAAAAAGTCTTAAATTTTTGAGTGTATTCAATACAAATACTCGAGAGGATTACGAATTACTTATTGTTAGCAAAAATGAGTAACTTAAACACTCCAACACTATTGAAGCTTTTGTTTGTTTGGGCAACGCTAACAATAAGCTTTATTGTTAGATATAGAGGAATTACATTTCTTCTGGCCAAACTCTTTCAAGACCACGAACCTTTCGGAAGACGAACGGATCCTCATTGAAGACAGGATTCAATCCATTGGCCGGAATGGTCTTCGTCCGGTGCTCCTTCCTGATCGTGTCCGTCGGCAATCCGTACATCTCCACCTCCACGTACGTCCCGACCTTCCGGTCGCAGACGAATTGGCCAGAGATCACCTGGAAGCGCAAAGTTAGAAACGTTATTAGGCTCACGAAAATGCAAAAGAAACTGTTCCCATAGCAACAACCAATTACATGTTCTCGTTCATAGTCAACAACATTTTGTGAGTACGCGATTGCACTTTTCATTACGAACAAATGACTATTCGCAGCAATTTTGCATTTCTCACTTATTGGACAATGCAGTGAGTCCTACAAAGGTAAAGTAAGAGTAAAAGAAAAAAACGTTAAAAGTAAAGCAAAGGTAATAACGTTAAAGGTAAAGTAAAAGCGACAGTGATGATGAATAGATGACTTGGTAATCAGTGATTTTCAGTGTACAACGTTAAAGCCAAGTATTATAAATGTAGCATAAAGTAGACGATGTAGAGAAGAACTATTACAAAAATCGAACTGTCTTTGTTATAACCGACTAATATTTGGTTCAAGATCGCTGCTGTTGCTAGTTTAACGTGATTGTAGTTTGAGCAGAACTACACGACAGTTTTCTTTGGGATTTTGACACGACAGTCGGGTTTCTCCTGTATTTCGAGGGACTCGAATATTCTAGTAACAGAAAAGCTCATACCCTGACGGAGCAGTGCGCAGCAATCACACCGTCCACGGGACTCTCCGAAAAGGGATCGAACGTCCTGTCTGGCCTGAAAGCATACAACGTACGTTATGATTTCAAGGCAAGAATTCAAATAGTGCTAACAACAAGATTTCATTGACAATGCTACACGTTATATTAACAGTGTTTCCGCCGCAGCATCAACGTTTCACTTTTGTCCAAAGTACCTGATCGAAAAAGGATTAGGTGGTAGACATGGCGATAAAGCTCCGATCTTCACAACAATGTAGCTTTCTTACAACCAACTTTTCTTCAAATACTACTTTTCACTATTCTACCACAATTTTTACATATTTTCTGAATTTGTCATTAATTTTTGGCAATAGGATAACGAAATTACTGCTGCATACATAATTTCAGGCCTTTCCATATCGCAACAATCTCCTATAACTTAAGTGTTACTGACCTGTACCCTCGATGAGCAACATATTCCATTTTAGTATGTCCTCAAAATTGATCAAACAAATCATAAATTTCAAACAGGAACGTCTATGAGACCGTTCGTAATACAAATAAGGCGTCAAACAACATGCGTACCTCCTCATGAAGTCCGGCTTGAGCAGATAACCCGAATTGCCGTTGTACTCGAACTTGCCCTGGTTCAGCTGCATGTACACGTCGGGCGTTTGGAAGTTCAACGAGACCATTTGGCATCCGGCATTCCAGAAGATCTGTAACGAACGCCAGAAATTGTAGCCTTTAGCCATGCTCCTCAAAAACCATCAAATTTTGAGTGTTTTAAACGCTCTTTGCAAGTATTTGAGTGTCAATAACACTCGTTTTGACAGATTAGAGCGAATAAGAGAACAAAAAGCATTCGCGTTTTGTTCAAAGACACCGCTTCATTTCCATACGTGAGAACAGTGGAGAATCAGAAAACCTTGCTAGCTTATTATTAGCCACTCATAGGAGTGTATTCTATGCGTAAGGATACTAACCGCTAACAAACAAGGAGAAATATTAACAACAAGATACACTAACAATAAGACTAACTGATAACTAACCTGTGGCAAGAAGTTGCTGCTATCCACTCGTGCGCCTTTCGGGTATATCCTGGACAACTGGCGCTTGTTGTAGTTGACGAACTCGGGAGCGGACTGCTTGAGATAACCGAGACCCGTCGATTCCGAGAACGATGACATGTGGAAGAACAGGTTGTTCGCTGTAACAGACAGTATGTATGACTAATTCTAAGCAACATAAAATTCAATTTATGAATACATCGGCAACGTTATAGATAACATTAGGGCACCCTGTTTTTGAACACCTTAACATTAGAAGCACCCCGTTTATGAGCTTACGATCCCAATAGGCAACCCGTTTTTGAAATATAGAAACGTTACACGTCAATTTATGAATATGCAATGAAAACAACGATAAAAGGGCAGAAAAAGTTAAGAGAAACAAAACGCATTCTACTTTTTTTAAACTCAGTTAAAGACTATATGCCAGTATGCTTCAACAAGGGCGGAAAAATAGTCAAAAATTGGAGGGTGTGTACCTATGGACCGAATTTCATGAGGGGGTTTCCAACATTTTCGGGCCTTTTACATAGGATCCACTATTAGCCAAGAGACTTTAGATATGGGTTACCCCCATTTTGCCACTGAAACCTTAGGGGGTGGATGCCGGAAAGTATCACCTTTTTACTCTATGTATAAGAAATCAATATTCCCGAAAGCTGAGCCTTAGATTGCGCACATCTTCTTGTAAAGAAATCATTCAGTGTTGTTTATCCTTTTTGTGCATTCAAATCCAGAATACCTTGTTCCCTAGCCAAAACCGAGGCCTAACCAAAAACTCACACTCAGCCACATCGAATCCGGAGAACTTGACCGGATGTGTGTAATTGACCAGCGAGGAGAGGAGCGGATGGATGTTCGTGGTCGCACCGGTGTAGTGATACTCAGCGAAGATGCGCTCCTCCTCTTCCTTTGTAAGGACGGCCTAAACACAGATTACGGTAGCACCCCGTGGCCGGCCCCGCTTCTCATTCATAGTAGCAGAAAAGCGCGGTGCAATCGGCTATACCGTAACGCCTTCCCTTTGATCTTAACCGACATGTGGTTTCTTTTGATTAACAAAAAAACTTAGCAAATGAATAGTACATCCAAATGCTTACAAGAAAACAACATTACATTACTGTATATTCGCATTACCGTAGTATGTTGTTCTTGTACAATCAGCGTCAAGGTAGTGTTACGGTATGCCGGTTGCCCGCTTTCGGACACCAAAAGGACACCAGAATAGCCCCCCGACGGATTTTCGTGCTCGCAGAAAACTCGAACTCGGACCGAGTTACTCGGTAGTAAACCCAAAGAATGTCTTCATTCTTCCTCTTATTATTGAACAAAATAATCTTTTTTTTTTTCATATTTCTTCTAAATAGACAAGGTATATATGATAGAACGAACTTTGATTCTGTTATTACTCAAGGAAACCAAACTGCTATAAGAACAAAGCACGAAACATCCGAATTGCAAGTGTTCCGCGAGCACCCAGTTTTTTCGACACATGTCATCTACCACATGACCTGATGTCAAAATCTTCGCTAATCCGTTGTAATGGAGATTAGAAGCAGGAAAGGGGAAGCATCACATATAGTAAGTAGTTGTTCTCTGTTCTTTTCTCTTTCTTTTTCATGTCAAGCCGAAGATTAGACATAGAAAAGAGAATATGCACGTTGACATTTATACGGCACGTTCCGTAACATGTAACCATTCCAAAAAAAGCCAAAGAAAACGTGCGATATACTGGTGTGCGGCGCCAAAAACCGGTTGCAGTATGTAGCAGCAGTAGCGCCAGGCAAGCAGCAGCAGAGCAGCAATGACTTGAAATACGCCTCGAGTTAACAAAACTAGAAACACCATGCCAAAAACGTTTGTGAAGTAGTCATCACAAACTATGTATAAGAAAAAGGTAAACATTTTAACCGATATTTAAAAAAACCGGTTTTCTATTCTTGTAAGTCCGGGCGTATCAAGCCAAACCGGAACCCAGAGGCACGTTCGTGGGTATCCGAAAGGTACTGGATACGGTACAACCTACCGTACCCAGTACCTCAAAAAGCAAGCAGAAAACGATAAAAAGCAAAAGCCAAAAAGCAAACGAGAAACATTCAAAGCAAGCAGAGCTTTTGAGTTTACACCTTAACAGTTGGTGGCTCCGCCCATACAGGAAGAAGCACCACTGCTGCCAGAGTAGACTCAACGCTTGGTCAGCCAAATGTGAGGAGGAAGTAAGCAGCGTGAAGTGTGAGTGAGGGAAATGAAGAGAAAAAGTATGTACATACGTAGTATGAACTACCGTAGTGAGAGTGTGTGTCCGAGAGAGAGATTGTACGAACGGTCAACTACGGTTCGCTTGGTCAGAAGGTTACGGTAACGCATGCACCACTACAGCCAACAGAAAACAAAACGAGCACTCGAAGCCGGAAAACGGAGACAAACCAAAAATGAGAACAGAACCGAAAGAACTGACAGAGCACCCAGAACTGAGAATATTTGGAAATTAAAAAAATAAATAATAATAATAATATTTTCAGGGTGCCAATGGCTAGGGGCGGAGGGGATCACTCGACGCCGGTGCGGGAAAACCCCCAAATTTCATTTTTTTTTCGCGCCTAAACGCTTCATGCACTATGGTAATACGCAATTGCATGGATTACTGCATCATAAGAAGCGTAGAATAAACTGTCGAAAGAAAGTTTGTCGCTTTTCTGCGCGCGCCCGATCCGCTCCGCCCCATTTTAGCTCCGCCCCTTTTTGTGTTTGCTACGCGCCTTTTTCAATCGTCCGCGTGTGGAGGTGCTTCTCGGTATCGAATCCAAGAGAGCGGCCGAGTCGGAATGATCGCCATCCTTATT
>JACMIJ010001032.1:0-14113 GCA_014805365.1 Koerneria luziae
CTGTATTCATGTCGAAAAAACAGAAAGAGGAGTAGGTGGCTGTGTTGGTTGTGACTCATATCTCTTTATTGGGTGTTTATTCGCTTTCTATTCGATGTATTCCAATGTGTTGTTTGTCGTTGGATCTCGTGCTGATGGTTTTAATTGTGTGCTCACTTGAATGGTACAAAGTAATAATAAATATGTTATAGGTGGAGGCGAAGGATGTGATGATGTCTCGTCGTGTGCTGTCGCATCAGATTCGAGGAATGCATGGACTGGGTCGGTACTCTCTCTCGAAACTGCGTGGAGCACACACTGTCAATGTGAGGAGCGAGAGACAGTTCATGGGACTCGTCGGGGCTGTCGCCAGACATGTACTCAAGTTGCGATATTTCGTCGCTACTGGAGTAATCGGAGGAAGTGTTGCTGCTAAGAACGTGGGTTTTGCTTATACTTACGATTACAAGATGGCCGGAAAGTATGGAAACCAGTGTTTAGCAAACCATTACTGTATCGAGAATGCATACAAGTTTCTCATGTTGTGCACCTTATTTGTTCATGTGTGGGACTTACCTACATTCATAGAATAAAAAGGAAGGGCTGATAAGTAGTAAAAAAATTGGAGGGGGTGTACCTACAGAGCAAATTTCATGAGGGGGTTTCCAACATTTTCGGGTCTTTTGCATTGGATTGACTACTGGACAAGAGATTATAGGTAGGGAGGTTACCAATTTTGCCTCCGAAGTCAAGGGGGTTGACGCCGGAAAGTACCAACTTTTTACTCTATGCTTACATTTTGAATCTAGGAATTGTAGACACCTTCTTGAGAAAAAGGCGACCGAAACCTTTTTTTGATCAAGGCCTGCAAAGTGCAAAGATATAGAACATTTGGTAATACAATACGAAAAATGAACGGATTTCAATTTATGCCGAAAAGGAAAAGAAGATAGCTGAATGTTGTGAGGCATCTATGATTATGAATATTTATTATTACTCTTCAATATGGCGGACGATTTTCACGCACAAAATTTTGCTCCAGGGTTTACGTCGTTCTCGAGAAGGCATTTACCATTTCACGATATCAACTAATCTCACCATGTCTGAGATGTAATTGATAGACCGTGAGTTGCTATTTATAATGCATTTCTACCAAATAACGTAAAGCTTGCATCAGAATAGCACGCTCTCTACGAGCACAGATGCTGCATTCCGATTGTTACTATTACTTTCCATTAGTCGTTGGTTTGGTATTTTCCATGAATTGTCGAGCGAAAAATGTCAGATTTGGATTGCCTTGAACATTAGGCAGAACGTCAAAGTTTGATGAGCGAACCAAATGTTTCGGTGTAGGACACTATCAGTTAGAAGACGAGCGTGTGTGGACTTGTATTTAAAACAATTGGTTTCCATGCTGGGCCACCTTGTATTATGCACATATGCATTTTTTGTGTTTTATTCTAATTCGTAATATATCTTACACCAGCTGTTGTGATCCTTACATGTGAGCATGCTACCGTTTCCTGGGATCCAGCTTCCAAAAAAGTGCAAAAATGTAAAAAAAATCTATTTACATCCTTTTTTTGAATTTTTAGACTTCTTTTGATCTATTATGCTACTGATACTAAAGCGCTCTAAAATAATGTTTTCTTTGTTTAAAATTTACTGAGCAAGGTTTTAACGTCTTCAATGAAGAAACATCAACTTGCATATTTGAAGTAATTCTCATATCCCGGACCTATCGTTTCGTACCGCTACGTCGTCTTGTTTTGATATTGTAGTTAGCACTGTTATTGATACTGAGACTAACGAGGAAAGAACCTGACCGGTTTTACATCCTCGGATGTTTCGCTTGCTGCTATGCCTCAGCCCTATTCTGTAGTTGTATTAGACTTTTTTGCGGAATAGGAGACTTGACCTAACCCTTTGTCCTAGGGGGCGTGGCCTTGCCGGGTCTTCGAGACTAGAACCAACATGTTCAGTGGTACGAGGAATGGAAGTCAAATTTGCCAGATTTAAACCTACCGGACTGGGCGAAATTCGAGGACAACGAAGCGTTGAGGGGATTGGCGGACAGGCTGACTGCTCTCCGCGATGGATTCGGTAAACCGCTCTTTCACATTTGAGGTTGATTGTCGAGTGCGCAACTCATGCAATACTTCCCGATTATCCTTTCCTTTATTTCATATGAATCCTTTGTTGCAGGAAACACGGATGGAGCCGAGGGGAAAATGGCGAAGTGGTTGCAAAGGCTCGAAGAGTTTCGTCGAGATCGACAAGGTGAGTGATTCTTTTTGGTTGAGCTTCTTTTTGCGCTTTCTCTTACTGCTAGTTTGTTATGCTGAGCAATGATTTGGCTGCTGACAATGATAATAAGTGCCTATTTGTGTTCGTGCTGAGTGGTGCCCCGTCAGGTACGGTGACCCACTTCGTGCCTTTAGTGGCATCTGCGTCGATGGCAGAAAGAAGCGAATCGACAGGGACAGCCAGAGGTATCCCATCCAGACCGTACGAATATACGAATATATCCTATAGGAATATTCTCATCCATATTCACCGAAAAGAAAACAGAAGAAGAACCAAAAGCCGAGACACTCGAGGAACGACTGCGATCATTGCAGGATGAACTACTCAAGACACAGGTATCACGAAGCATATGTAACAGTTACATGGCAACGTAGAGCCGGTGATTATTCAGTAGTCTCTGTAGAGTGCAGGTGTGAAGAGAAAGAGATTCAATCTTTCCAGCATATATTATTATAAAAAGGGGTTTATCACACAAAAGTAAAGTTTTCTCGCTCCATGGAGAAACAACGAAATTCTAATAGGTACCCGTTACATGCTTGAAACGGGCTTATCAGTGTTGCCTATCATAAAATGTTCCCTCGTCGAGGAACCTGTCTGGTTACGGACAAAACTTGACTTACCTTTACCTAGAGTCAATATCAACGGGAGTTGGAGAGACTTGAGAAGGAGAACAAAACCCTCCGCCAGAGGATAATTCTCAGTGATGCCGGGGAAGTGAAACGACTCAAGAGACTCAAGGTATGAATGGGTATTCAATGGCATCGATATACAACTTCTCTCCATCACTGAGCTATTTGAGCGTTCTCTGATCGACATGTACTCGGAGGTGTTGGATCTGTTGAATGAGTACGATTCCTCCTACAATACAGCAGACAATCTTCCTCGCGTTGTGGTGGTCGGCGACCAATCGGCAGGGAAGACATCCGTCCTCGAGATGGTCGCCCAAGCAAGAATGTTCCCGAGAGGATCCGGCGAAATGATGACCAGAGCTCCCGTCAAAGTCACCCTGTCGGGGGGACCATACCGGGTCGCCCAGTTCAAGGTACCTCCTCACTAATAATACAGTAATCCAATTCATAGAGCGAGTAAATTCCTAGTTCATTATGCTCGTTTACAAATGTTACTAATCAATCGTTGGTGTCTGCTGTGGCATGAATTACTTGATAGGATTCGACTCGGGAGTTCGATTTGAATAAAGAGAGTGAATTGGAACAACTGCGACAGGAGATAGAGGTCCGCATGAGGAATTCGGTCCGAGAGGGAAGGACCGTCAGCAACGAAGTGATCGCCCTCACCGTCAAGGGTGGGCATATTCTCATTTATTTGTCTATCATGATTTGAGAAGTGAGCAGTAATCACAGCACCCAATTATACGTCGTCATTGTGTTAGTGGAAGTGAACTGTTACCGAGCAATCTAGAAGAGCAGAAAATGCTGACCACCGTTGGTCTCCATTATGATGTGATGAGTGTGTTCAGGACCGGATCTCCCTCGAATGGTGTTGGTTGACTTGCCTGGGGTCATATCGACTGTGACGGCGGATATGGCGAAGGAGACCAAAGATGACATCATCCGAATGAGTAGACAGTACATGGAGAACCCAAATGCCATCATATTGTGCATACAGGATGGGTTCGTTTTCTTTTCTATCTTTTTGTCGTAAACTTGATCTTTCATTAATTTGTTTATAGGAAAATGTTAGCAATTATTAGCTATAAAAGGGGAACAGGTACGGCTCACATTGCATTGTCAATCACGACGAACACCCACGGAAAAAGAACGCTTTTGTTTTGAACAATTTGGTTCCGCCACGAATGTGCAAAAAAAACTATTCCCACGTAATGGCCTGAGTGTGATCGACTTTTCTGTATATTTTTATTTTATAAAAGTGACAATTGAGTGTGTGGGGCTTGGAAGACCGAAAAATGGGCACAGCCAACTTTACTTTATAGGTATTTCTGAGCGGTTTCGTGGAACACTTTTACGCTTTTGACCCGGAGAGTTACAGCATTATGATATTGGCTCAATCTACAAAAGCGTCGAAAGAGTTTTGAATACCGAAAGGTGTCGTTTTGCCAACCAAGTACCGACATGCTTCTTTTAAGGGTGTGTGTTAAGATATAAAAATGGATGCTACCGTAGTTGATACGACCGTAATTCATATTGATTCCCGATATATTTGGCTGATATTGTAGATCAGTGGACGCGGAGCGGTCGAATGTGACGGACCTCGTCTCTTCGATCGATCCCTCCGGCCAGCGGACGATCCTCGTCCTGACCAAGGTCGATGTGGCAGAGGCGAATTCCACGAATCCAGATAGGATCAAGAAGATTCTCGAAGGGAAATTGTTCCCCATGAAGGCATTGGGATACTATGGAGTGGTCACTGGGAGGGGGAACAGCAGGGATTCCATCGAAGACATAAGGAAGTACGAACAAGAGTTCTTCCAGAAGAGCCAGCTGCTACGGTATGGTCTAAGCGTATCATTGAACTCATCCTTTCAATTCTTTTTCGTATTTCTTTCGATCATCATATGCTTCTTATACAATCTAAGCAATGAATGAATATCTAACTTGCAGTGATGGTGTGTTGAAGCCGACGCAGTTGACGACGCGCAACATGTCGTTCGCGGTATCCGAGTGCTTCTGGCGAATGGTATGGCAAACTTCTCTCTCGAGTTGTTGTGTGTATCTGCCACTTTATTATACTCCAATAGTATGTGTTACATGTACTTGAAGCATATCTTGTTCTCTGCCTAGACGATGATTTGTGCATGGCAAGAACTGTATTGCAGGTTCGCGATTCGATAGAGAGTCAGACGGACGCATTCCGCGCCACTCGATTCAACCTGGAGACGGAGTGGAGGAACACGTTTCCCCGTCATCGACAACTGGACCGCGACGAGTTGTTCGAGAAGGCGCGGGGGGAGGTCCTCGACGAACTCGTCAATCTCTCCCTCCTGTCACCCGACCAATGGGAACACACTCTCGAGACACGACTATGGGATGCCATCTCCCCCCACATCTTCGACCAGGTTGGACACATGTTGGGAAAGAGCCGAATGGGTTCATTCTCTACAGTAGTATGATACTTACCAGAGTGGAAGTATTGCCTTTGCAGATATTGTTGCCGGCGTCGGTGGAAACCAATCCGGGATCATTCAACACATTTGTGGATATTCGATTGAAGAGATGGGTGGACAAGGAACTCGCCGAGCAGAGTATCCATGTACGTACAAAGTCATTTTTCTAAAATCCGGAAAACGAAATTTTTTCCCGAATCTTCTTCTTCTCCCTTGTGTTAAAAAATTAGCACATTCAAAAATTAGGAAACATTAAATTGTCCAATTTTCGGTCTCATGAAATATTTCCCAACAGAGAGCAAAAAACGGAATTTTGCAGCCCTGATTTCTAATAACTGTAAGACCAATTTCCTGATTCTCTATTTGTTTTGATATTTTGTATTGATTGCAGGCGGGTTGCGAGACGCAGCGTGAGCTGTTCTCGCGACAGATGGGCGACCGCCGGAAGGAGGACGAACTGTTCGATCCATTGAAGGAGGCCATTGTGGATGAGGCCATGAAGGGACACAAATGGGATGAGAAGGCCGGAGAGTATCTCAAGACCATCCAACTGAATGCCATCGAGGACAGGAACATATCCGATCGGAGGGCATGGGACACCGCCTGTTCATTCATGTACACTTCCGCCTGCACACGACTCGAGGCTGTCAAAGGTATGACATTCTTCTTCCGTTACTAATGTATGGTTAGAGCCATTCAATACCTTGTGCAAAAGTCCTCGGAGAGCTGATAGAGAGGATTTGTGCCACTTATTTTTGGCACTTTGACCCAAAATACGGTAGTTTTGTTTTTACATTTTCGGAATCTCCATGGCTATCGAACTATCTAGGTTGACGTGGCCCACAGTTGTGAAATTTGAAAGACGTTGTTCGTATTGGAGATCGATATATGAAGTGTTGTGTTGAGAACAACTACGCACGGCACGCGGTCCCTCGGTGTGGCGGAAGTGGGTCTACTGGCAGACGCCCACTGTCGACGAACATTTCGCCGCCGCCGTCCAGGACGAGGCCTTCGCTCTCCTCAATGACGATCCCAATCACACACTCAACCTCTCCCCCGACGATTTGACTGTCATCAAGAGGAACCTCGAATTGAAGGGAATCGGGGACGTGCCTTCCGAAGTCGTCCGCCAACAATGGAGGATGGTCTACAAGAAGCACTTCCTGGAAGGAGTTCTTCAGGTTCGTTGTGATAGTCGAGAGATGTGTTTGTGTGTTGTGGACGACACGATGTATTTGTTCAGTCTGCATCGGATTCGAAGTCTTTGTACCAACACTATCGGCAGGGAGAAATCGACGTGGATTGTCAGAATGTTCTCCTCTTCCATCGTCTGCACAATATGCTCAAACTGACATGCAGCACTCTCCGACAACAGATCACCAACACTGAACAGAGGAGACTCGAACGGGAGATCAAGGAGGTACTGGAACATTCTCTTCGCCATTTGATCTCCTTCATAGTCAGGCATCATTCATGAAGCGTTTATTACTATTAGAAAGCATAGCTTGGACAGTGAGTGTTCAGTTGTTGGACGACTGGTCGCAAGAGACGGAGATCAAGAAGAAGTTGCTCACGGGTCGGCGTGTGGAATTGGCTGAAGAGTTGAAACAAGTACGGAGGATTCAGGAGAAATTGGAACAGTTCATGCTTGCCATGCAAAGGGAGAACCACTGATCTCCCATTCGCTATCTCGTTGCCATTAGATGTGTAGATGTTCCCACGTGTTTGTATTATCATATTCTTTGCTTCAACCTTGATAAAGTGCTTTAATAATTATGCACAGAACATGACGCGTTTGATCGCGAGTTAATATCTCTGTTGCCTTTTAGGGTGCTTGGTGTTATCCTTGTCTGTAGGAAACCCCGAAATAATTTCTAGGATATGATTATCATCCCTGTTCTTGATATGATTCTATGTTCCGCATAACCGACACAACTTGCGTTTAACATTAAATTGTGTACTCTTGATGCCGTTTTCTGCTAAACACAACTTGTTGAAAAGCGGAAGCAACATTCTTTCAACACTGTTGGATGACCGTCTTTTCAACACACTGGCATTCGACTGATGGATGCCGATGTGTTGTTTTCCTCAACACACACTAATGATGATCGAATATAGATGTCAGTGAACACGGCGAACACGCCTGACGGGGAGGGGATCCTGATCTTCAATGGAGAGGTCATCCATCTCTTCACTCCAAATGTCTGCTTCACATTCGAGAAGAATAACAACGAGGTTTGTGTTCATTACGTATACGATTGGCTATAACTTGGATGTGCCTATCAGCGCACTCTTTCCGGGGTCCGCCCCCTCCCCTTCCTGGGCCCGCCCCCTTTCCGGGGCCCGCCCGTGCGGCCCCGGTGTGATCACATTCCGTTCTAACTTGCCTGGGGCTCAGTGGCGTATTTGATCATTCACACGTTTCTAACTTGCAAATTGGGCCTGCTAGAGTGGCTTTTTTTAACGTTACAATGTATACGTAAAAATTCTACGTAAAAGTTGCAAAGGTTATATGTATTCATGAAGCCGTTTGGGATGTTCCCCCCCCCACGACCTCAGCCATCACTGTCGTGAAGTCAAAAGTGTTGAAGACAGTCTGGGGCATTGATATAGTAATATTCATGCAGCGGATATTGATGATTGCAGGGTTTGGTTGGTGACAAGTACGGTCAGCTGTTCCTCACCTCCCACCGGATCATCTTCCGTCAGTCTCCTCCCAAGGACAATCTCATCTCATTCGAGATGCCATTCGCCTGTCTCTCCGATGTCAAACTCGAACAACCCATATTTGGTAATCAAGGAAATATTGTCCACTTATGCCGTTACTGCTAACACTCATACTGCTACGTTAGCGGTCCACACCAATTATCGTGGTTTGTCAAACATGCGTATTGTCGGAATTCTCTTTTGTTTCTTCGGAAGTTTGTATTTGTATGGCGGAGAAGGTAATTATGGTGTTGTAATAGGCTCGAACTACCTGCACGGCATCGCGACGGCCTACGCGGGATCGACAGTGGGCGGGGAGATTCCCTGGAGGATCACATTCAGCAAGGGAGGATGCATCGAATTCGGGACCAGTCTCCTACAAGCTGTTAGCAGGTCCATACAACATATCACACATTTCTTATTTCACAAACTATTGCCATTGTTAACTTTACTTGTAACAATCATGCTTACAAACAGAAGCTACACGTTTACTTCTCAGGCAAAAACACCTCAATTGATGTGCAATATACCAATTGAAAAGCTATTTAAATCGCATTTGCATCTGTCGCACAGCAATGGTTTCCTACAAATGACACTACTGCTGGAACAAACTGCCAACACTGGAAAATATACGTGGTTTCTAGATAGTTTGGCTGGAAAAACTAAGATTGGTTACTGGCCTGCCCGATATTTACGCTAAGCGCAGGTATATTGCAGATTCGGTCTCTCTCTCCCTTACCGAAAGGGTGCATTGTATATGGTCCCAATAGAAGTGTTCAGATGTACTCGTCCGTCGAATGCCCCGCCCCCCTACGCCCCTCCAGCCGGTGCCTTCTTCTCGGCTCCTCCTGACTACTATGCCCCTGAACGAGGAAGCGGCTTCTCTCCGATGGCATCCGCTTTTCCCGAGAGACCCGCCCCCTCTGAGATATTCGTCCACGAGGCACCTCCACCGTATCCCGGTGTGGAGGAAAGGAATCCCCAACCAACCGAGGAACTCGTTCGTGCTGGGAACAACGAGCCACCTCCACCATATGCTGAGGGACTCAGGAACAGGAGAAGGTGAAGGTATTTGCAGGTTAAGGAACGTTCTGGATCGAAATTAGTTGTTGTTAAACACTCTTTTGGTCATTCGTTCAGGTCTTTGTTTTTCGCTAAATATTTTCTAAAGATGTTCAACTCTCTAATCATACTGTGATGCCAAGAACTTCTGAATCGACTTAATATTTACATTTTACGAAGCTTTTTACCTTTTCAAAGCTTATTTGAGGTTAGTAGGTTAGCAAATTTAAAAACGTAGCTGTGCTAATACTATATACTCTGTACAGAACGAAGTCAGGAATTTTAATAGTGCATATTGTTTTTTAAGTCAGTTTCCCGTGTTGTTTTTCCAATGTACCTACGGTAATCTGGTTGAGAAGTGAATGGTTTGCTTTGACATCCAATGGCCGGTTGTGCTATTCGATCCGGTAATACTAAAATATGACTGTGGGATCTGCCATATCCAACACATTCCCATCGCGTTTCAATTGTATTATTTTCATGTATATTGCAGATTTATTTTGCATAATAAATGTTTGCGATTTATTTTGCATGGTGTTAAATATCCGTGGTTTTTTCCACTATTCATACCTCTTTCACTTTTCTGCATCATCGTCTTCTTGAGTCTGCGTATTTCTGCTTACTTGCTGATCTAGATGACGTCATCATTAACGGTGAAAGTGCACCCGGTCGTGTATCTGACCATCGTGGACGCGTACGAGCGGCGTGCGCGGAACCCGAAGGCCGGAGTTGCCGTCAACGACAAGGCACTCGGGACACTCATGGGATTCTACGAGAAGGGCGCCATCCAGGTACGGCCAGAAGGACAACACTGTCCACCTCATGGATCGACATGTTTATTGATGGTTATCCTCAGGTGACGAATTGTTTCGCGATTCCGTTCAATGAGTCGAAGGACGAGCCCGAGTTGGATGACTCATTCAACCAGTCAATGATCCAGATGCTAAAGAGGGCCGCCCCCACCGAGCAGCCTGTCGGATGGTACGGCACTGTTCTCCTCCTCTTTGTCTAGCGAAGCATGGAAGATCTTTGTGTTTCATCTCTAAAACATTCAATGGCGTTATTATAGACGCATTGCTTAGCCATATGATCCATAACATATATAATACATGTGTTTTGATATATCGACGATCTTGCTGTTCAGGTTCTACACGGGGAGCGAGTTATCGAATGCGTGCATACCGTATCACGACTACTACAATCGCATCCTGAGTGAAGTGTCCGCCAAGAAGGTCTGTGCTAACAATAAGAGAAAGAAGTTCCGTGAATTCAGGAGTTGCCGCCTGTTGTGTTGTTGACCCTGGACACTACTTTCACCTCGCAGGACGACACAAATCGGATGCCCATTCGAGCATATCTCAGGTCTGCTCTCATTGTATACCTTTGTAGTACGGCAAGTACATCATTTAATACACAGTAGTCATCTTCTATTCGTAAGACTTCCGTGTTTCCAGCACAAATCACTTGGTTACAGGACGAAAGCGGGCATCCCCGGAAACCGCGAACCGCATTGTGCGATCTTCAACCCTCTTCGAGTCGAATTGGACGCGTTCCCTGGCGAATACGTGGCGATGTCCCTGATCCAGAAGGGAATCGACACGAAGAATCGAGAGACACGACTCGAGAGCGGACTCGATCAACTAGAGTCTAGTACCGATGAGATTCTAAAATGGCTCGAACGATTACTCAAGTAATACTTTTCATTCTTTTTGCTTCTCGCAGAGTTCAAGTTACCACTTAAAGTGCCGCTATGCCAATAACATTTATTGTGTATAATATGAAACAAAGCCAAATGAACTTCGTATTTTCATTTCTGTTCGCTATAGCCAAATTAGAAGCTTAGCTCCCACTTTCCCGAATACTATGTAATGGTTCGATTTAACGGTTAGTTTTTGTCGCAAGAGCGTACAAGTCTCGAGAATACAGTATCCATTGATGTGCAGGTACGTGGACGACGTGTTGGCGCGAGACGAGTGTCCGTCTGACGCGACGACGGGCCGCGCCCTGATGGAGATTGTGAACACGGCCGCATCCCATATGCAATCGGACAAATTGGACAGTTTGGTGAAGAATTCCCTTCGTGATTATATGATGGTCTCCTATCTGGCCAATCTCACCAAGACCGAACTGCAACTCCATGAACGGATTATCAATGTCTGATGGCCCCGCCCCTTCTCGATAAATATTTGTTATGAATTGTGGTTGCAGTCGCATCAGCATGTGCATGCATCATCTATCCTTATCTGCATGGCTTCGCTTTGCTTTTCTCTTATGATTTGGGTGCTTTGGTTGCAAGTGAAACTGTTATATTCTAGTTGTTGTGAGCAGCCTATTGTTAGTAGAAAGATAATTTGTATGGATTCTAATAATGAGTTGGTATCTTATCAAGGAGAGCCAAGTATCCTTGTTGTTTGTAGAGACTAGCAGTGTGTTGTAGTGTGTAGGGAATTGGTGGGATGAAGAGAGTGCACGAATGGTAGGTACAGACGGCTGATGGTGGAAGAAGGCAATCCCTTCGAAGTCCGGGTGGCCCATGCGTATCATGACTATGCAAGGTTTGTCATTTTCCTTATTATTCGTTATAAGGAGATTTTGTCCCGTTAGTGAACAAAAATGAGTGAATACGTGTGCTAACAATAAAAGTTCCTGAACGTGTTGTTAATTGGCTGTTCCACTGGGAGCAGTCGGTTTGGAATAACATTGGGAGAGGAGACTTGGCGAGGATTCCTGCCACGAGTGAGGACGAGTGAGTGGATATTGCCTTGAGATTCTGTTCCGCCCACCCGAATTGCTGTCTGTGTATCTCCCTGGTGATGATGATCCTTCTGTCGTATCCGGCCATCATCCGCTTCCGTCTCCCGACCTCGTCCTCCTTGGATGTCTTCGTCACTCGATCCGATTCTCCTCTTGGAAATGTCCCCGAATGGTATCGACCACCACCCATATTCTACGTACAACAAGTCGTCGTGAGGACGACACTTCCACCCGGGACCCGCTCACCTGATCAGGTACGAATGGTGCATCCACCCATACTACAGTAACCCATTGCATTTTCTTCACATAAGAAGCATGCATTTCATGCATTATACTAACAATGTGCACTATACGCCGTTGTTAAGCGTACTACTTGCATTCCGAGTCATTCCCTCAGGCACTTCGGTCTTCCTTCTGGTTCTCCTTCGGCCTTCGTCTTTCCCTCCTCTCTCATCTGTCCCCGCATTGCCTCTCCGTGCCCTCATATGTTCCTCCGAAACAATCTCCATTCTCGTTTCTCCCCACCTCGGGATGTCTCCTTCTCTCTCCACCCGCCATCTGGGGAAATGATCTCGATTCATTCATGAAGGTGAGCTCATGAGGTGGTGAGCCTCTCCAGGACTCGAATGTGTTGAGAACAGTGATGAGTCTGCCATGTGAGTCGACTATGTGCGCGAGGGATATGCTGACGGGGATGTCGGTAGATCAAACGTGGACTGGAGGCCAGAAGAGTAGGTTACTACCGACTTGACCGGTTCCTCGCTTTCCTATTCTCAAATGAAAAGATAAAGGAGGATACTCTGCTATCTGACAATTAATTTGGTTAAGAGAAAGTATGTACTATTGGCTTACCTGACTCCGTTCTGTACAAATCTCCGACTGTCGATTTATAATGGTATCTTATTGTTAGTTTCTTTCCAATTACCCATATTTGCCAAAGTATTCAACTTTTCACAAAGCTATGTCATTTCACAAGTTTGTGAACCTGTACTGGATTGTGAAAAACTGCAATACGCTCACAATATTGAATATATAACGACAGTCGGATATTTGTACAGAACGGAGTCAGATATTCCAATAGTAGCAAAAAAGCACTTTTGATTCATGTCAGGCATGGAGTATTCGCTGACGGTGGTCCTCTCATCATACGATGCACACTCGATCGGCGCACTCCGGTTGGAATTGACGCGGAATGCGAGTGTCCCCGATGGCGTCGCCGATGATACGAATGTCCATCTGGTCTATCGACAGAAGAAGTATCTCGTGGACTACTTCCCGCTCATAATGAGCTACGTCGCTTTCATGGTCTCTCCTTATACTTGGCCAATATGCATTACTTCTAATTGCAAGACAATCGAGTCATCTTACACCCATGCAGTTCTTGGGAAAGGAAAAGATCATTATGACATGCAGTATTGGATGGAGTCTGCCATGCACAATGACATCCTTATTGTTCAGTTGTACCTGTACTTCTCTGCCTCGAAGTTCGAGATGGTCTCTTCCCGATGGGGATTGGCCCTCGCCGCAGGAGGATCGGTCGTCTTCTCCCTCTTGATGACAGCGGGGATCGCTGTCCTCCTCGATCTCGGTCCTGCCTTATGGGGAGGGGAGATATTCCCTTATCTGGCACTCATCCTCGGACTGGAGAATATCCTCTGTATCACCAAGTCCGTGGTGTACACCCCACCGACTATGGATGTGCCGACGAGGCTTTCACTTGGATTGTCATCGGAGGGATATTCCCTTACCAAGTATGTTTTCTGTTCGGAATCATGATCAGGTACTTCGTGTTGGAACTTGTCTTCCTGGCTGTTGCTTTCTTTTCTCTGTCGGTTCCCGAAGTAAGGGAATTCTGCAAATTCGCCAGCATCGCCCTCGTGGTCGATTTCTATATGCAGGTACAGTAGCTTTCTTCGCTTTTTGTTGAGAATAGAGAGACATGGTGGATTCAGTGACACTCAATACGCGCCATCACTTCAATCAGTGACACTAATTACGCGCCATCATTTTAGTTGTTCTTCTACGCGCCGTGCCTGACATTCGATTTGCGGCGTCTGACTGACGAGGAGAAGAAGAGATTCTCGCGGATGCTTCTGTCGACGGATATTCCCCGACTGCGGACATTCGCTCCCGTGTCGTGAGTTGCTCCTCCTGTCCCTCCTGTCCCTCCTGTCCCTCCTGTCCCTCCTGTCCCTCCTGTCCCTCCTGTCCCTCCTGTCCCTC
>JACMIJ010001033.1:0-14112 GCA_014805365.1 Koerneria luziae
CGTAACTCGAAGCATAATTGCGGTCACAATGTGTCTGATTTGGATCCGAATGAGGCGATATGTGTAAGTAAATCACACGGAACACACTATAGAAGAGCGCTCTTTGAGTGTTCTATGTGTGCTCCAGTGTTAGACCCTCAAAATAAGTAAGATATAATTGTGTCTTACTAATGGAATTAAAATATCATCAATATCAGAATAAATCTCTAATTGTAAGGAGAAACGCATCTTTGAGAACATAAAAGGAGAATGGACATGTGTCACGAGCAGAACAGACAATCTTAATCAAAAGTATACCCTTCAAAGAATCACAGTTTTGCCATTGTTAGAAGAAAGGTGCCATGCTCAGAAAGTCCTACAGCCCGGAAAACAATTAACTCGTGCCACAGAATAGACTTTTGCCAGCAGACCACAAATCAAATCTCCACAGTAACTTCATTTGCAAAGCATTTATCCGTAATCAGAAGATTAAGAGCAACAATATTAGCACATCTCTAACACAAATACCCTGCTTGGATTATCCGCAATAGAATTCGGAAAAGTTGCAAAATTTTAACGAAACAATCAAAACGTAGTCACTCTGAATTTCATTTCATTTATTCCTTAATGAGAAGCGTTCTTCGGCGGAGAACATCAACGACAGGGCACGCTGTATTAGGGGAAAATAAATATAAGTTTAAAATTTTTTAATTTCAATTCTAAAGTCTCCTATACGGCGTAGCGAATGGAGCGACCGAAATTCCGCTGGCTTTCGCAGTCACAGTTGGAATTGAAGAAGTGTTTCCGGCGGTCTTCGGCTTCCAGTAGAACACTGCGTTGCGAACAGCCGGAGAGAGTGCGATCAGGAGAATCGGTGGTGTAAACGTCGTCAGGGTATTCGGCCAAATGTACTGAAACAGCAAATGCCTGCAAGTGTAAACAGTGCAAAAAATAGAAAATAGATTAAGCGAATCCTAGAGCAAAGTTATCACAAACAAACTTACACTATTCGCCGCTAGTGCAAGCATAGAAGGATTATTGATCCAGTATGCGACTCCCCAGAGAAATTGGAATCCACACTTGACCAGGTGAGCCGTAACAGTCACAACTGTACAGACAACGAGCCCACGATCCTTAAAGTACGAAAATTCATTATCCACAAAAATCCTACGCCTAAGCGTATTCTGGGTTTCGTCGCGACGGACGTACTCACGTGCACGCTTGTACCTCGAGTCCACAACTAGTTTTACTAGTTATGTCAAACGTTTGTAAACTGATTTAAGTGTAGCATAGCTCAACCACCACCACTCCACTCTTACAATTAGGATAATCGGTGTTCCTTAAGAATGTGCAGTTAGGAAAAACATCTATTACACTCCTCATTGCCAGTCAAAAGTCATGCTTGCTAACTCAATGTCATCTGGTTCAGTACTGGAGGAGTAACCATTAAAGATTGGCATTTACCGCATCACTTCGATGACGACGAATCTGCAGAACCGTAATTGCATTCAACGGCAAACAGACCGAGACGAATACCAAGTAACAAATCACTGTGATTATCTTTGCTACCTGAAATCACAATTACAATTACACCACACGGAAGAACATAACATGTTATATTTAGGTTAATCAAGCATGTTTTGTTTTGCTCGTACCTAATAATGATGATGTTCACGACAAAAAAAGAAGAGCTGGTGGGATTATTTTTACAGCCAGAGAACATCTACATCAATCTCGCATACGCTGAACAACAGAACTGACTCACCACCATAACATCGTTCGGCAGCCCGAGATATAACCATCTTTCGTTCGCTTTTGTATATACGCTATTGAACCAGAAGAAGTACACGAATAGTGCAGATGGGAAAGCAAACAAGAAAATATTCAAGGCAATTACCGTATTTCGGCTCCACAGCTGAAACAGTGCTTTTACAAATGTCAGGTTGAGGAAGAAACGAGGACATAAAGGTTTACATAAAGCTAACAATAAAGAAACTAACACGTTTGTGGTGCTGGAATAAACAGACAGCGGTGAAGCGATTCACACTGGCATACAACTTGCCGATGGTGTGGCCCATAGATAGCTGGTAACTGAGGAACTGGCATACCGTCAGCAAAGTACCTGCAATACAGCACGATTATAAGCAGCTAACCCAAGCCACAAACAAACGAAAGGTGTGAGCTTGCGTAATAATCCAGAGTACCACAAAACACATCATGAGACTGTTACCCCATTCGGGCCCGAGCGAGAGAACGTGTGCGACCAGGCGAAACGGAATTATCGCGAATAGGTTGCCGATACCGCAAACGGCTGAAAACAAACGACAATTCGTTGGTTGTCCGTTTAAAGCCGAACGACAACATGTGAAGAGCGAGGATGGAAGAATGTGCCGCCATAGCTCAGTCGGTTAGAGCGTGGGTCTAATAAGCCCAAGGTCGCAGGTTCGACCCCTGCTGGCGGCAAAGCAATTTTGCCACGCGTGGGGAAAGTGTTTTCGAGAGTAAGTAGACATTTAACCGTATTTACGGTTAATTCCAGACATTCATGGTTTTTGGTTTTCTTTGCATGCATGTTTATTTCTTTTTAAAAAACATTTTGCCTACCTGCGCATATGAAGCACGTGTAGAATGCTGAGTGCAACTCTTTGTTTTTGGAAGTCCCTATACGAACTATCACATAAATATAGGCAACTGCTAGAAACGGTTCAATAACAGAATAAACGTTAGCCAGTGTAGTCAAGAAATCGTCCATTCGATCTGTAATATTGTGGTCACAGAAAGCCGTTTATCTTAGCACAATCGAATAAAACCAATATTCTGAAAATGAAAACTAGGGATAATACGATCAACAAGTTATGTAAAGAGCACGTTCAAAACTGAAAGTAATGAGGTGTCTTTAGTCTTGTCACCTTATCGTACATTGTAAGCATATCTCTATGGCTACAACATTTATCACTCAAGAAAAACAAGCGTTTTTACAAAGCTGCAAAAAGAAATGCTTAATTGCCCGCGAGTACGTGAATCACGAAGCCAATCAAGAGCGGATGAGTTCATAGACTGAAAGGTTACAGTAGAACGCGACCACATTCGCACAAATCTCAACACAAAATTCGTCAATTTAAGGAGACGGCATATAGACACATTGCCGGCGTTGTCAATGTGCAAACTATGTGTTCGAAAGAATGAAGAGAAACCTGGTAATTACACAACATAATAAAGGTCACAGAATATAAATTAAATACACCCCGCAATCACAGCTATAATAACAGTGTAATGTAATCGAGTACAGTATGATAAGAGAAAGACATGCGTTATCACGGGAAAGGTGTGCCAACGATGGCAGAACAAACATGCTATAAGTGTTACGAGCCGTGCGAGTGGCTACAGTGTGCGCAAGCAAAGCGGAAGACAAAAAAAAACATAAATCGTCTCATTATACAACGTCTTTAGTAAACGAGAAATTTAGTGAAGCTCGTCTTCCACTACTGCCAGATACATAAAACTGTGCCTCGGTGCTTCGCAGTCCTAACGTTTTCGGTGAAACAGTCCAACACGTAACTCCCCGTTTATTGTGCGAATGTTGCCGGCTTTAGTTGGACTGTTGCCGGATTTTATCGGCTATTTGTCGGACTGTCGTCATAAACAAAAAGCCGGCTACAGTCCTACCGTCTTATGTACGACTGTTGCCCGTAACAACAGCCCAAAACAGTCCGACACGTAAACGACCGAAAACGGTAGGACTGTTCCGCACCGAGGCACAAAAACGTGTAAGCACACACAGCAAGCAAAAAATTGTGCCGAACGATGGCAGACGAAACGTGTGCTGGGGAGGTGCCGCGAAAACATATACTGTAATTGTACTAAGAAAAAAAAGCCTCAAATTTTGAGTGTCATAAACACACCTTGTTGTTAATGCTTGAGTGTTTATAACACTCATTTTTCAATATGATTACGAACTACTTAAAACGGAAGAAAATGAGCGTTTTCAACACAAGCACTAGTGAGTCTTACTTTTGTTTGAGTGTTGCATGCACAATCAACAAAAGTGTGCTAGCTCATTGATGTGATTGCATATTTCCTCATTAAACCAACTGTTAACATAAAATGAGCGTGGGTGTTGTTGTTGTTCATGCAACAGCTTCAGCATGCTCCGACAGCAAACAAAGGGAAAACAAGTAAGCATATAGCAGAGTATGGAAGCGCCAGGCTTATTACAGTGTGAAACAAAACTCTTCGCCAAAATTCGATTTTATTTGTATTCCCAAATAGCGACAATATGTCACGTCTTCCACTCTGGTAGATGCCAACACCATAAATATGTCTCTATTCGTGCCTGCAGATTTCTCTCCTCCTCTCTCTTGTCATGTCGGTCATCGCTGACAGTGTCACTTTGTCGTCCTACAAGTCGGACCCCGGAGCAGCTCTTCCAGATTCCAGTCCTGCAAGCTTCGATTAAGCTAGTTGTTTGAAAAATACATGTGGAAAATAAATACAATAACCAAAAAGCTCTAAATCAAAGCGTATGTACATAAGTACCGTATCATCCATCACTTGTTCATCCAATTCCAAGTTAATTACTGTTGAACTGAATGCATATCTACCATACTAGTAATGATACCATACTGACGTAAAACGTTAATATACTAACAAAAGTTAAAATCCCAACGGACCGTGCATTTTCTAAGTATGCATGACGATTGGTGGATCCCAAGAATAAGTTCATTAGTTGATCTTCATTAGACAATTTTCAGTAGCGTGTATATTGAGTGTTTCGTTAGTTCGAACTACTAAGAAGACCGGGAGACCTAATCGCGCAACATCGCTTCATAATTGTGATCTTTACAATGTATTAAATGAACGTAAAATAATATTTTAAAAGCATCAGGAGCACGTGTGCATCAAGAGATATTTCGTGTACATGTACACTAGAGTCTGTTTTTTTTTCTCGCCTCACAAGCATTATCCCAGTTCAAACAATCCAAGGAACAATTACGGCTACAATATTCATTTTATTGGCCAGTAAAGTAAAGTTTAAAAAGTTCTCCCGAATCAAGGCCTATTCGCCTGCGGGGGGTCCCGAAGAGGCCGGGACACACGACACGTATTGGCCAGTAATCGTATTGAACTTGTTGTGTTCATTACGACCCGGAAATGCCTATAGTACCATTTCTCTTTTGAATATATTTGTCTAAATATGCAAATAAAGTAACTACATCGGCGGAGGTGAAAAGCTGTGTAATAAACATCCAATTCTACGGATAAGTAACACCACTTCCCCGTGTGAGGGAAATATCCAAAAAAAACTTCATTCGAATAGCCGACAGGTGAAGTCATGCGAAACGTTAAAGTAAATAAAGGACGCTTCTCAATAGGGAATTGTAATTAAACGAAAAGGTGCGGTAAATCTGACAGACCAAATCATACGCAGACAGAATCCCCCGAGAGTGTGTGCTTCTTTATTTTTTTATTTTTTTCAAATAATAAAAAAATATTGTACAATATGCATTTTCAAGTATTTCTGCTTTAGGGTTCAAGGTATATGTACTTTTCTTGGCATTGCCTTATGAAACACAAGTAATTGCCTACCAACATAAATCTTGGGCGCTTAGCAACATTTCCAGGAAGCCGCTTTGAAATTTACAACACGAAGTTAGTATTTCGTTCAGTTAATAAACCGCAGCCTACCTTACCTACACGTTTCAAGCACTTGATCGCTAAATTATCGCAAAAATCGGCACCCCTGCTTTCTCGGGAGTCATAAAAAGTCATTCCCAGCGCTTTCTTTCCCAATTTTTGCAAGTCATGGAATAAAAAGTACCGATCTTTTTATTAAGAGAAGGCAGCTGTTTTAGTGCTATTCTCACTGAACGCGGATACTGAGTGCAAATACTCGCTCTTGGTGTCTAATGATACTTCTCTAGCCACATGATTTCTGTCGTTTGTACTGCAATCCCTTATAGGGCCTTTTCATGTTCTTCTGTCTATGTCGTTTACTCGTTACGAGAACATCTATAGATATACATCGTTGCAGCAATCGAAACAGCTTCTGATTGCATCGCGTTGGGTGGAGACACGAATAGTCCAGCCAAAGTTATTTCGAAGATGCGGAACGATTATGCCCTCACTATCGTACAGTACGTTAACCTAGGTAAGTCTCACAATCAGCAATGACAATAGGCTTTCCTATATTAAAACTGCCCGACTCCTATAAAATGTTTACAAAAAAAGTGTATGTAAACAGGATGTTTCCTAACAATAAGGAGCATTCCAGAAACTCTTGACTGTAAGCATACATGGACACGGCACGTTCCTATTTTTGGAATGCGGGGTGATACCCATATCTTGCGGTTAATTTGCGGGATACTTTGCACAGACAAGTAACCAAATGCGGGGTGACCCTACGTTCCCATGAACGTCCTTGTCCATGTATGACTGTAAGATACAGGCGTGCATCCAATAAAACGATATTCATCGATCACGCTTAAATTAACCAGTAACGATCGATCTAATTGAACACCTTATTGTTAGTATACTTTTTTCAGGTCTCGCTTTTATAATCAATGGAATACTGATCTACCTCATTCTACGTCACAGTAGACGAGAATTAGGCAAATACAAATACTTCCTCCTCATATTCGCCATTAACGATATGTGTTACCTCTTCGTTCACTACAGTATACAATTGGTAAGGCCTAGACCATTTTATGAGTTTATCTTAACTAAAAATAACATGCAACATATATGTAGACAGTTAATACAGGTACCTTAAATTAGTAGTATCGTGACAGAAACGAAGTAGTGCAAATACAAACAAGTGATCAGAAAGCAGATTCTAACAATAAGAAAACGTTCTCGTAAGAACCCAATTATAATATAACCAATCCTTCCTGTTTGCATATCCTACATTACCAATAAGCGGCGTACTTGCAGACTTTCGACATGTACGAGAATGCCTTTGTGATAGTTTCGACAGGCTACATTCACGGTAAGGGTGCGGTCTGCTTCTACACGGCATGTTTCGCTCAAACATTCATCATCATCGTACATCATTTCGTCTATCGCTACATGGCCGTTGTCAAGTATGTTGAAACCATAGCAGAACATTCTAGCCTTACTCTTACTATAAGTCGACAAATCCTGCTCATTCTCAGAGTTATGCTATATATTGCGTTAGCTACTTCAGAGACAAAATGCATAGCAAGTTATAACCGAAAACGCATTTGTTAAAAACGTTTACTATTATATTTGACGTATGTTCAACCCAAAACTTAAATGGTCAACCTTATCGTATGTGAGATAAGTTATCACTGATATCCATCAGTTTGTCCGAATTAAGCATCATAGCCGGGGTTCGCCTGTTCGCTTCATAGAAGAAACATCGGTTCCCATCAAACAGCATTTGATGCACTATAACAATAAGGTTGTTGCAGATCGCGTTACCTCACATTCTACGACAGGATCTACGGATTTCCGCTCATCATTTGCTCTCTGATTATCTTTGCCACTATCTGGTTCGTCCTCTGTTGGTATCTCTATGGTCCTGATGAAGTGCTCGAAGCAATCATGCTGCCTTACTTTGTCGCCAACTTCAACACCACGACACCACAACAAACGTTAGGATACCTCGGAGCGGTCTACTACGTAAGTTGGAACGAAAAGTTGAAAACCTTACAAATGTTTGGCAAAAGAAGACAAAATAGATGAATGACAGACAGAATACGTACTATCTATGGCAGTGATCATCCTGCGTAATCTTCGCAGCAATTCAATCAAATAACCACGTACTGGATGTAGTACTGGTACACGCAACATTATTCAGCACCAAGTTACACCACCAAAACTTTCAGCCTTTTCAATAGGAAGTAGATATATTCTCGCAAGGCAAGACGGGTAACTGTGCACGGAGTGCATCTCATTGTATCCATCACAGGCAGAAGACTCGCCTAACAATAAGTGCGTGCAACCGGTCATTACAGACCGATGGCTACTGGTCGACGATTCACTGGCGATACCTGTCAGGGACGATCGTCTTCTCCGTCGTGATCATGTGTTGCATGGCGGTGATCGCTACCTGCAGCCTCGCCATCATGCGACATCTTCGTGTGTCCACTGCGAGCGAGAAGGCTAAGCGGCTTCAGATGCAGCTCTTCCAGGTGCTGCTCCTGCAGGTACGAACAAAATAAGCATCATCGAAAGTACAGAAACGAAGATCAGCGAAAAACACAGTAATCTTATCATTAAAATGGCTTCTTAATGCATATTTTAACGTCCTAAGGAACTCAAACATCCCATACTAAACGGGTTGGTTCTTTGACGTACGTTCAAATAAGGTCGGGTATAGTTGGCTAGAATATCGTTATTTTTCTCCTCTTGCTACAGTAAACTTGAGAGTGAAGGAAATCCCAACATGCATTTCGCGTTGTGCTAACGTTATTGTAGGGCACTAGTGCGTTGAGCAAACTGTTAGAATAGTCGCTTTGTATGCTGTACATCTAAATTTCCTCAACAATCTGCAAACGCACTTCCTTTGAGAAGAGTTCAGAATTAGTTCATACTCAAAACCGATGCTAATCACCTAGAAATCAGAAACCGGCATCAAAGCAGTGATAATGAGAGAGAAACTCTTCGTAGAAAAATGAAGAGTCAAAGAACTCCTCACTCAGCAAATTATCAAAGTACCTACTACATAAGTGCGTTGAGAGGATTGTGTTCTCAATGCAAAATGGATAGCTCGTGTTTTACTAAATGTCCCCATTACACAGTCACTCATCTTATTGGTTTCAAAAAAACTGAATGTTATTTTGCTGCCAAATGTGGAAAAAAGTACGAAATCAAATAAACATCCGTTAACGATATTCTAGTCGGTAGCATCACATGTTTTTCGATAGTAATGGCAGATTCCCTTTTGAGAATGTCATTGTTCTTTGAACGGCAATGGGGTACTCAAGGCCTGCAACTAGGTTGCATACGTGGAATTCCACAGATATCAAGTACATTCTCTATGTACATTCTTAGCATTCGCTGATTATGCATGCATTCTAACTAGTAAAATGCTGTCATATGTCAGATGTTAACCTTACCACCTAGTTATAGTGCCCCGTAGGCACAAAGCTACAGTTCTAGAAGAGGGGTAAAGTAAACATTTGCGTTTGTGAAAAAGGGGTAAGGCATGCAAGAATATAAAAAGTATCCAGATATGAAGGACAGCATATCTTTGTATCAGAAAAGGAGGGGTAAAAGTAGTTGGTTCTGTGGAAGCGGTGCTATTCCCGTATGTGTTGATTCAGAGCTATCTTGCAAAGTCCGTTTCAGTTCATCATTCCGGTGATCTTCAACTACATGCCGGTGCTCCTCTGTCTGGTTATCCCTCTGCTTCCCGTCTCCGTCTCCTCACCTCCCTTCCTACTCGCCACCATCACCACCTTCTTTCCGATCTTCGACGGCCTCGTCATCATCTTCTTCATTCGCGATTATCGCCATGCGCTTTTGCGTCTTCTCGGACGCGCGCCGCTGAAACAGACGCAAGTCAGCGTATCTCAAAACAGTCGGCTAACGTTATGACGTCATCTATGGGGACGTGCGGCTATCGTGCGTCCTATGAGTGCAGAATAGTCAATTCTTGTAGCTAGGCTTGAAACTACTCAAAAGCTGGTATTGAAGTATTGAAGAATTTACGGATATCTATGTCACAGTATCATTGATAAACGCTACAATGCCGGGTATTTGAATTAGCAGTACACTGTTTGAACTCACTAACATCGCTGGTACGAAAAAGCTATAGCTTTGGTACTTAAAAAGGCTGTAGCTTCGATCGCTACTTGTAGCACCTTTTTGCCGTCAAAGCCATAGCCTTTTATACCAAAGATACTATTTTTATTCACGGTATCAACAGCTGTGTAAAAAGCAAAGTAAAAATTCTAGGTAAAAACAATTACTGTGTATCGCTTTGCGCAATTGTAGCTGTTGTGTCGGTGGGCATTTTCAAAACAGCAATTAGAGCAAGCAAAGATCGGGGGCAGCCAATTGTTCATACTCATTGGTCAGAGATCGTACGCCCATTGGTCAGAGATCCTATATTCATTCCCCATTCCCAAATCAGCGGGTCGCTGGCCATCCTCATATGAACCAGCCATATGTCCCTCTCCAATCACACGTCAGACCTCACCACCTGCCACAAGTGGACAGCGGAAGCCATCAGCCGGACCAGAACAACCACACCAATGCATAATTAGCTGTAACTTATACAACCAGTACTAGAGGACACAGACCTCTACAGCTCACAACAAGACAATCGTTGCACATCCGAAAAACCTCCTTCTACAGTAATCAACAAACTCCCCAAAGACTACGGATCCCGGAAACCACTTAACATTTAAGCTCGCTGTCAATACAATCATTGAACTGAACTTGCAACTGCTAACTACAACTGTCACGCCAACTATGCATGGGCATCCCCAGGCTCACTTATCTGCCGCCGCCACCAATGTATTAACAATGATCCCAAACAAATAAACCCATCAACACCGATTTGCATTGAATTCTTTATTAGTCCAATGAGATCATGAAAAGCCAGGCTGTTATATACAGAAACGCAAACACAATTCATAGGAGCGAAGTCTGGTCTAACCATGGTTGAAGGGACGTTAGTCGGTCATCATTATAAGGATGAAATTAAGGAGTTGAACGCATCCTACACAAAGAATAACACATGAAAATGCATGTGAGAGTGCGGAGAATGGGCACAAGAACGCTAGGCACGATGTAGTTGGAGGTAATAGTGGAGATAACGAACGATTAGATCAATATAAAACAAGATCAAAATGGACGGATATCGCATAATACGTGTGGAGTAGGAGGTGAGGGCAGTTTCGGGGAGCGGACGACGTTTCAGGGCAGACGCCGCTGGGCGGCGGCGGCAGCGGCAGCGGCGTTGGCGGCCATCGTCTGACGGCGCCGGACACTCGCGACGATCCGTCGCGCTCGAACCGAATTCAAATCACGCGCCACTTCGAATCCTACAAGTGAGCAATGGTAGTGATTGTAGCGGGGCGAGAAGCACGAACTGTCCCCGATCACTTTTAGGAGGTGTGATATGTATGGGGCATAGAAAGACAATTAATAAGTTAAAGTGAAGTTTATTAGTATAAGTGTTGGAGTAGTTAGAGTAAGTGTTAGTGTTTTAGCTACTTATTGTTAGTAAGTGAGATTAGTCGGTTTCCGTCTGACGTTCATGGGAGAACGTTGGGTCACTGCCGCATTTGGTCGGTCACTTGTCTATATGAAGCAACCCGTATGTTAGCCGCAAGATCTGAGTTTCACCCCGTATCATACACGTGATTGTGCCTGGCCAGAAACAGGAACGTGTCGTGCATTGGTGCGAGAGCAGCTAGCTAGCACACAATGACTACATTTTCGAATTTTTTCGAGAACAGCTTTCGTTCCGCTAACCGGAAGTGGTAAATGACACAAAGTTCTGCACATATATTACAAAGCGCTGAATTTGCAATCCCTGAAAATTTCAAATGATTTGCTTCACAATGAATAAAGTTATTCCAAATAATCACTTTTCCGTGTACTTTTGACCGGTACAGTATATACTCAAGACTTGGCTGCATTTCAGAAACGAATAATGCTCGGCATGTGAACGTGATACAGCGTTTGAAGGCACAAGGCACAACCTACGAAGATAAGGTACGGAACTGCCTTTTTGTGTTACAAGTATTTTTTCTAATTGCGCAATGTATGGAAGAACAGCACCTTAAGATACCATGGCTATTTCCAAAGTATCGAAGAATCCCCCCCACTCTGAGCTCCAATCGGGATTTGACGTTTAGTGTTTAGTAGTATCACAAGTAGTATCAGGAGGAGTGTAGCATTCAGCAATACGTCACAGACAAACGTTGTTCTGCTATCAATGAGAGAATGCAGCATTGATCAATTTCCATATCCTGTGGTAACAGTGCGAATGTGCCCTGTTACGACGCCAGGGACTCAGGGGGAAGTAGAATCAAGTGGAGTAACGAACCAGTGATCATTGTTTGATAAAAATGAAAAATTGTTTAAAGAAAGAGTAAGCTCACTTTTTAAAGTACTATGTCCCCGTTAGCCATAGCTTGCCCTAGGTGTGGTTGACATTTCTGCAGCTTCTTTAGTGTTGCAAATGTCATTTAAGTGTTTTATGGCTCTTGGAACACTGAAAAATAGGTAAAATAACACATAACTGTGCTCTATTATTCATGTTTCACAGAAAACATAAGGCTATTCGGGCATAGTGAAAAGTGTGTTTACTTCTCCTTTAAGATATGAACCAAAATTACAGACCTCCTTGGAGCAGTCTGCCGAGAATCGCCTCGTCTCCGGCGGCGAAATCCCACTCGATGGTATCCATCGTCTCCACAACTCCATCCCAAACAAAAAAATCGCGCGCATCCTGTCCGGACACCAGGTATCTCTGAACAGTCAATAGTAGTAATAACACTATTTCTCATGTGAAAGGAAAACAGTATTCCTTTCAATTTACTAGTATATTCCATCTTCTCCTCGATAAAATTTCCATGGCATGTATGTCTTATTGTTAGTACACAAAAATGAGCAACTCGCAATGAATAGAACAAACCCGCACTGCTCTATAGTACCTAGACTGTTCTCCTTTCACTTCACAAATGGTGCTATTACTGCGGCGGCTGAATAAATACAGTGCATGCTCAGAGAGCAAATGCAGCACACCTTCAAATATACGAAAATTGCCTACACTTGCTTATGAACCACATTTTCTATGGTGTAATTGTAATAGGTAAAGGCTCTCTCTCTCTCGCTCACTCTGGTGGCTGGCCAGCTACCCGCTCTCGCTAGCGAGAACGGACAGTAATGCATCAAATGGATGCCGGTCTCGTGTAGCAATAGCGTAATGACAGTGACAATAAGCCCGATACGGGGAGACCACAGCCTTTACAGTGTGAAATGGGCATATATGTAGATAATAAGCTAGAGTTGTTTAAGAGTAGTGGCAGTAGTACCACGAAGAGCACCTTCGAACTTTGTTAATAGTACCCCACACTTTTCCTGGCCTTCATAAGACTACCCTCAAGGCGAACTGCCTTGTATGCCCCGGTATTTCGGATGGACCCAGTTCTAAAAGTGGGCACGTTTTCATATGCCATTAACTTGCCCATTTTCAGAAATGGGCCCATCCGAGATACCGGAGTACGGAAGAATGTACTTGCTCGTCGATATATCACACTGCCGCCGCGGGATAAAAAGCCCAAAAAATTCTTAAACACAAAAAAATAGAGTTATTATTATATATACTCCACGTTGCATTCGCACATCACTTTTGCCTCAACTTACTGATTATGTAAGGAAGGGGTAGTGGTGGGGGGGGGGGCAGGGGGTACACAGGCTTGCGAAAGTTGCATGATAATTTGAATCAGAAATCATTATGATCATGATTGATTAGCTTAATCAACGTATTAAGAAGTACTATTTTCAAAGTACTATTTAAAGTATTATTAATCAAAGTAATATTTCAGTGTTTTGTTCTACAATTCGTTTACCGTATTCGCGCAGTTCACCATCCAATTGGGTGGAACGCCGTACAGTCGCCGGATGAGGGGCGGTCGAGTAGCGTTCCTTGCCACCGAGAACAGCATGCGTCTGAACCGGCAAACTTTTCTTTTAAAAATAATAATAATATGTTTATTTTTTTAAATAATAATATATTTATCTTCAGCGTGGTTGATTATAGGCCAACCACACTTATAGAAGGGGCATGACCAACTTCTCGTCGGTGACATCATTTACCCTTTTCTCTACCGCTACAGCTATGATAAGAACTGATCGTTACAGCCCCCCGCCCCACCCCTCCCCCCCCGGGTGACTAAGATGACTTGAAATTGGTGACACCCTCTTATAAAGAAAAACAATACAATGGTCTCGTAATGGCTTACATCACGCTCTTTTACAATAAATGTTCTAGCATTAAACTTTTGGTACTCCAAGGACAAACATAAGATACTACGCTTTCTCATTCAGGACAGCTAGAATAATATGCACGATACACAGCGTTTCACAGGCATGCATGCTCGCCACTATTGTACTACTGTAGCTGCGTAAACCAAAACAGTTGCATTTCGT
>JACMIJ010001034.1:0-14107 GCA_014805365.1 Koerneria luziae
TCACTCTTACGACACTTCTGTTGTTTCAATAAAGTGTCGAATAAAGTGTCGTATCAAGTGTCGATTGGCCAACTCTAACAACTACTGAATGAAAGGACATATGTCGCAGCTTGTGAGGTCTTGACCTTCACGCACAACGGTTTCTGCAAGCACTACATCAATTTCACAGATGTTCTCACTGATTACAAACCAGACGTTGTCTTCATTACACAAAGGTAATAACAACCTATTGTCGAAGTGCATAGTTAAAGTTTCCTAAACATCATTAAATCGTACATAAAAGTGAAACCATAATTTGAAAGACCTTAGAACTTCCCAGGTAACATTTATTCTAATTGAGTTCAGCGCTAAATATTTCATAATCCTATTGAAAAAAATGAGCGTTATAGGCACTCAAACACTAAAGAGTGTCTAACAGCGAGCGTTTCAGTGACCTCTTTCAGTGGCTCAGTGAGTGTAGAAGGTTTCTCTAAGAGTCACTGGAAGCAGAGAGGCAGGTTGGCGTTGTTCAGATACAGTCGGCCAAAGAATCCGCCACCGAAACCCGGCGAACCCGATCTGCCGTTGATCGAAATGATGGAACACATGGAGGCGATCAAGCCGATGGCCTCGCGATTCTTTCTCATGGACTCGTTTCCCGCCTTCGATTATTATGCCTTCCTCGGAATGAATCACATGATCCTGGAGAACAAAACGGCTGAAGAGATCAATGTGAGCTGTATTTGGATATGTGGCTTAGCTTTGGCAGTTTGCGAAGGTTTATGATACTTCGTTGCTTTGGCGCCTTATTGAAAACCACCGAATTCACAAAATAGTAACTGGCACTACGGTGAACTAATTGTAAGAACCAGCTTGTTCTTGGTTCTGACCAGACTACTGCTGTCGACATTAACGTCGTCAAGCATAGGTGAACATCAATCACTAGCACAACGTATCTCTTCCACAAAACTGGAAAAAATGATCGTATTCTTTTCAGTCCAAGATTTGCCTGCGATTTGAAGATGCGAATGCAAGGCCGCGAACGAAAAAGTTGGTCGAAAGTTGCCCGGTTAGGGAACTTTTCTTGTTTCTAGCATACAAAAACACAAAATAACTTATGTATTAGCAACAAATGACAAAGAGGAATAAAGTACTCCACTATCCTGGCACTCCAGTTTAAACCATGTTATTGCCAACGCAAGCTCATGTTGTGGTGTCCTAATTGTAAGAATCAGCTTGTAGTCGACTCTGGATAGAGACAATTTCAAGCAAAATTTCTCTGTGGATATCGCGCATGTTACAAGTTCTTGTTACTTTTCGGCTAAACATTCACTTGCAGGACAAGTGCCGTCTCTATGACAAAAGGAAACTGTTGTTGCAGGATAAATGCCGCCTGTACGATGTGGAACCGGGTCTTTTGGACAAAGAAGGCCGATTTTGTGCCTTGGACCCGAACACCTCGCTCGCGTTGTTCGAACCCGGAGGCCATTTGACTCCATGGGGAAGGAAGAACATTGAATACATCTATGCCGATCTCGCCAAGCAATACAAAGAAGAGCTAACGAATCTTGCAAAACAACTGTACCCCGGAAAGTAGATGAGTGTTTCCTTGAGCTTATTCTTGGTATCAAATAAAACGGGTACATATTCCATATTAAGCCATCGTTGTCTAACAATTGTTTATCGATTATGGTCAAAACTGTTATATTATGTTTGTGTCATACAAATGTTATCGATAAATTCGAGTATTATCGGCAATGAATCCTTCTTCGGTGCCCATTGTTACTTCCTATACATGGCTCTCACATAAACATCTAGGTTTGAAACAATCCGGTAAAAGCTTTTGTCATGCAATTTAGCAATAAGAGTGTGACACCAGCCATTTTTCTCCTAATGTTCCTCACACTCTTTGCTTTCACAACTGCTGCAAAAGTCACAGAAACGTGGCAATTCACATGAATTTTCATTATAGAAGGGCAGCACAATAAAGTTTGATTTCTTCTTTTCCCTCTCCACTTTTCTGTGAACTGAGAGATTGACTTCAAGTTGATCATATCGACACGATTCCCCTACTTGTAAGATAATGATGTCATGAATCTCATGATCGGCTAACAAGAGGGTTGTAAGATAGGTGTGGGGTTGCAAGACACCTAATTGTAAGCTTGAAAGTAGACGCTATTCATTAAACAGTAAGATTACATAAAAGAAAAGCCGATCGACCTGTGTTGTAAACTATGCAATAATCAGACGTGCTAGCAATAAGAACCGTGGGAGTCTGATCGAATATCGATCAACTTTGATCAACAGTAGGAACGTGTGATGCTAACAAAAATCCCATTTGATGCTTTCATCTGCACACCTGCCAATAATCGGTGCAGACAAAAACGGTCTGCCTCCTTATTTCAGCAGTAAGTCATGTCACAGTGAACATCCACACAGTCAAGCTGCAGCCATAGAATAAAAAGGTACAAAATACAAAATACAAAATAATATAAATACAAAATAACTACAAAACAATTACAAATTGGAGCGGGTTACGAAGCAAATTTCACGAAGTGGTTTCCAACATTTTCGGCTCTTTTACATTGGATTCACTACTAGACAAGTGAATATAGGTAAGGGCGTTACCCACGTTGTCTCTGAAACCAAGGGGGTGAACACCGAAAGTACCAAATTTTTACTCTGTGGTTGCAGCCATGCTATGACACAACAAGCATAAAGGTGTTTCAACTTATGCAGAAGATGTTTATTTCTCTTCTTATTAACGTTCGAAGATGTGTATCTCTGTAAGTAAGGCTAACAATAAGGTGCAAGTAAACATAATGTGCAATTATATTCGAATCTTATTGTTAGGCTTCTAATTGTTAGGCGTTATTTGAAATAATGTCTGGTCTTGTCACGATTTGGACGCGAATTGACACGCGGGATCATCGCCGACTGTGCAAACGAAGTCAGCCAACGCAGAGGAACATTTATAAAAATGAACGGAGCAAATCGAACTGTTCGCCATAATGACTATTTATTTTGGTGGTGTACAAATTAGTTGTACAATTTGATGTTGAGGTATCATACAAGCAATGTCAAATTTTATCACCATGTTTTTGATGTTGTTGGATTCGATTCATGAATAGAATCCAACAATATAAATATTTCAAAGGTTGGATAGTGTATTTTCCGATAAGGCACTTCACGATTGATTCAACGTTTGGAATATTTGGAAGCGTTTGAGACTATTATTGCTTATCGTAAATTATTCCGAAATCTGTTCCATTTTTCTACGCTCCTCTATTATTAACAATTAATGTTTGTGTTACATACGCCACTCGAATACCATCTTAAACCGTTTTTCCCATTGCAAGGGATAACGATACACATGAAAATAAGTAATTTTTATAACAATTAATAATATTATAATTAAGAGAGTTCATTCACATGACCAATAACAAGCGGCTTGATGTACAAGGACTTCGAACGGTTGCCATCTTTGCCGTCCTCTTATTTCACTTCTACCCGGAATACTTTCCAAATGGATTTCTAGGCGTTGATATGTAAGTCTTTAAAATTATCTTATTGTTAGTGTACCGTACCTATACAACTTGAAATATCATATTCTGAGTATTCTATGACACAGTTTAATCTGTTCACTAGTACACAGACATTGAGTTAGATAAGCTTATTGTTAGATAACTAGCCCGTAACTTTTACAACGTTTCCTTTCGGTATTATTTTGGAGCCAAATATGCGTGGTGGCTTGTTGTTGTCACGGTTTTCCTTCGTTTCCTTACTGTTACCTGATCTCGCACCAAACTCGTTGATAATGAATTAGCACCGTTAGCATGAACAGCTGGGCGCAGTTTCTGTATCGGGAAAGGTGGGCATAGTTGGGCAAACATGCCACCGCTCACCGATCTTTTGCAAAAAAGGAACTAATTGTAAGGCAACACATCTTGCTTGTACGTTGCAAAACATAAGGGAAAATGATTAACTTGGATTTGTTTCCATTTATCGATACTATACACATTATAATTTGGTTCGAGACGTCAAAGTCCACTAATATTCTGTTGTCATTAGCAAGCTATTACAAACTTTACTACTAATCTTTCAGATTTTTCGTCATCTCGGGTTTCTTAATAACAACGATACTGCGAAAAAGCGATTCGTACGGATGCGAAACTTTTACGAATTTCTATTTTCGACGGATAAAGCGAATTCTTCCATTGTACATAGTGTTTATATGTATTGCTATTTTGTTATTTACATGGAACTCATCAGCTATCAATATGCATGACAATCAGGTATTCAACTACATTTCGATTCCTAACAATAAAGTGCAAGTTTTGATTCCTAACAATAAGATGCAAGTGCTAACATTCAACTAAAGATTGGCTTGAAAGAAAACAGTTATTGATTAGAAAGTATATTAGCATTTATTATTGACCCAAAGCGGGTGTTTCAGATAACAGCCACGGTGGCACTTCTGTTTTCCACTAACCTGTACTCGCTATTTGAGAAGGATGATTACTTCCAGGTACATTTTATATTATTGATTTCTTACAATCTATTTTTCCTATTCTATGCTATTTCTAACAATAAGATACCTTTTCCAGCGTGTATTCTCCGATAGTCTGTTCACCCATACATGGTCGCTTGGACTGGAAGTGCAGTTCTACATTCTGGCTCCATTTCTCTTTCTGATATCATCGAAGCTTCCTTCGTCGATGATACCGTTCTTCATGCGAACAATCTCACTCGTTTCTCTGATCTCCTATATTTGCTCCCCGAGTTTGATTTCGTTCAACGTGATGTTCTTCCGGCTTTGGCAGTTCTTGGCAACCTGTATCACGACAAACGAAGATGGCATGAAAATTGGAAGAGAAACGGGCAGCGACAAGTTGGAACAGCGTTAGTTTGCTTGCTGATCCTTACACATTATCGATTTCTATTGAAATATCCGAGTTCTTTAGAATACAAGAGCAACCAACTTTCATATTTCTATGCAAAACGCATAAAAAGTTGAACTGGTAGCAATTCTTATGTTTCGTAATGTTAGTATGCAAGCTTTTTTCAAACGATCGTCCGTGTTTTTGTACCTAATTGTAAGCAAATTCCTCGGCAAACTGAAGGTTAAGGTCTTGATCAAGCTTCTTTTTAGAAGAAAGCCTACTCTCTGACAAGGAACGCCTGGTCATCGATGACGAGTTTTCTGATAATGATGATGAGGACGAACCTCAACCAACTCAAGCGTCGAAACAATTGATGTATACATTTGCATACTGGACGAGCTGTTTGGCTCTGTTCTTGCCCATCACACCATTGTTCACACTGGAACCGACTATTGCGAGGATTACTGTAATTGCAGCTACTGCGGTGGTCATACAACTGGGTGCAAAGTACAAGGTACTGTACTGATGTTTTCTTCTAATTGTAAGAGATGCTTACATATAGCAGTAAAGTGCAATAACGTAAAGAACACATATGTTCTTAACTTGGTTGTACTTAAACACTTAGAAACGTTAAAAGTGAGTTGTTTGTGGCTTTGTAAAAAGCCAGCAGAACAGATTGAATATGTTCCAGAACGTATTTCTGTTTGCTTCGCCAATTGTTTTCCTGGGCGACATTTCGTACTCGTGTTACCTGATTCACTGGCCGTTTGCTGTTTACTACACAAGAACTACTGATGTACTCTCACTTAGTAAGTATTGTAAGAGAAGTATTGTAAAAGTCGAGACTAATATTCATTGTCAGCTATGAATAGCAAGTGCATATACCTTTATTACGAAACATAAATGCACTAGCAATAAGACACGTTCACACGTTAGCGCATGTTAAAAGGGCTGGAAACCGTCAGTTTACCGAGGAATTTGCTTATGTGTATTCCCTGAACATAAAAGTGGCAGGTCCATAAAACATATGGACCTACATTCTTTGGGAATGAAATGACGACTTCCGGCCTCCTTTAACAAATCAATCAATACTTCAGCGAGACTGTTACTGATGCCATCATCACTGTTGATCACCATTGTCGTGTACTATGCCTTCGAGCGATACTATCGGAAATGGTCGGATACGGTAAGTTAACAACAAAACGTATGCTGCTTCGCAGTAGTAACGGCTCCCATAACATATGTAATGTGGTTACAGGTTGTCAAGGTTTTCGTTACTGTATTCTATGTGATCGCGTCGGGATTACTCGTGCTTTCACCAACATTGAACAAGTTAATTTCCGACGCACGTCTGCATAATTTGGCTCCGGATGTCGGTGAGATACTTTCCTATGAGAAGACACAAGATGGCTTCCGTGTGCTAGTGTTAGCTGGAATGTGGCTTATCCTTCCACAACACTGTGTATCAGTCAACGAGTAGTGCATCTATATTCTGGCTAACGCTCAGTACAAGACACCAGAAACGGGGTGCCTATTGGGCATTTAGACTCACAAGCGGACTGCGACCATTGCTAACAATAAGGTATCCCTAAGCGGGGTGCCACTACCTTATCACTAACCTTATTGTCGCTATCAGATTCTGACCGTGTGAAGTCACTTTTTTTCGTTTTCAGCCGCAGCGCTTGCACAAAACCACGAATGGTTCGGGCACGCGAGCAAGTACATGATCATCCCGGAGTGCACCTACACGGCATTCCGGAACGAAACTCGAATCATTCCTCCGCTTGGCGAATGCACTATGCCGGTTTGTGTTTGCTGTTGTTTTTTTTTAAACCGACGTTTGAACTGAGAAAAGCTCTTAGCGCGGCGAGATCGTTGCTTATTGTATGGTTGAAACATAAGTGTGCTACAAGATCGAGAAATTTTGGGTCTTCTTCCATTGTGGTTGCCAGGAGAGTGTTCTCTCTGACTGGTTAGCCAACCTTGTCAAGATGTGAACTGACCAATCAGGGCAGAGACCATGCTCCCTCGCCCAATTAGTGAAAGTAGAACCGAAATATTTTCTAATACTAGAATGCACAATGCCGATATGAGCTGGTTTGGTGAACGTCAGCATTGTATCCCACACTAGTGTGCACACTGTATCAACTTTTGAACACATATAACACGCATCTTCAGTGTTTCACATGTATCATAAGTAGTCAATCAGAAAAAGTTAATCAATTGATTTTCTACATGATAGGAGCAAAGTATTTTAGTATAATACAACCTTGTTCTATGTATAATTGAAACCGATGTTTCAGAATGGGTTCGGTAAATTGAAGTTTACGGTAATCGGCAACAGTTACACGCCGAATCATGCGGATCTTATCTGGAAACATTTTCGGCCATACTTCAGCACATTCAAAATGTTCTGCCAAAGCTGTGAGTATCCTGAAACCACAATCAAACTGTATCTTCGAATGCTTACAATTAGTATTACATACATTCTTACATTGCAGCCTGTGAGGTTCTTACTTGGACGCATAGTGGCTTCTGTCATCACTATGTCAACTACACCGACGTGTTGGACGACTACCAGCCAGATGTTGTTTTCATAACAGTGAGGTTTGTTCAGCAATCTTACAATTAGTAATTCGTGTTTTGTCGAATTGGATAGTAGTCTTGAATCCAAAGGTGTTGTCTTTCTCGAAACAAATTTACCTCATGTTTGAATGATTTTTTAGCTTATCAGTATATGATTTTATTTCAAACTTTCCCCACGAATATTGATTTGCAGATATAGCGCTGCGAAGAATCCGCCACCAAAGCCAGGAGAAGCAGACAGACCGCTGTTGGAAATGATTGACAATATGAATAAGATCAAGCCGAAGGCATCGCGGTTCTTCATAATGGACTCGTTTCCCGCCTTCGACTATTGGTCATTCCTGGGAATCGGACATATGGTCTTGGCGAATAAGACATTTGAGGAAATCAATGTGAGTATCACGGCGTGCTGATATAAGAGGGACACACGTTAGAATTACAATATTTTTATTCCTCTCGATTTGGTGTAAAACCAAAGGACCAAACGACTGTCTGATCAATGGGAGTTCACGTAGAAAGAGATCACAACGTTTAAGATCCACCCAACTTATATTGGTATCGCATACGTATGGGCGATCTGATTAACTTGCTCTTGAGCGTTTTCCTTACAGTCCAAGATCTGCCTTCGTTACGAAGACGCGTATGCGAGACCGAGAACGAAAAAGTTGGTGGAAAGCTGCCCGGTGAGTTCCTTTTCTTTACATATTTGTATTTTATTTTATTTGACACGTTCCTATTCCAACTAACAATGAGATATTTTGGTGTCTCCTCGGGCACGCATGTGACGCGTGGTGGACAGTGCGCGTGTTTCCACAAAGTAAGCTGTTGTTGCAGGATAAATGTCGCTTGTACGACGTGGAACCGGGTCTTCTGGACAAGGAAGGTCGATTCTGTGCTATCGATCCCAACACGACACTCGCGTTGTTCGAACCCGGAGGTCATCTGACGCCGTGGGGAAGGAAGAACATCGAGTACATCTATGCCGATCTCGCCAAGCAGTACAGAGAGGAACTGCTGAACCTCACCAAGCAGTTGTATCCCAGTGGCTAATAGCTTAGCTTCATTCATTTTTTTAATGTTGAGTTGTTTGCATTGTGCCCGTGGTGCTCATTCTTATTGTTAGTGGTATTGTTGAAGTTGCTCTCAATGTCAGTGTCAATAAACTAGTAGATTTGTCATATGGAGGGGGTCAGTGAAACTTAAATTTGCACATTAGTCTATTTACACTTACAAGTATGGTTTTTATCATATGTAAACGGGGGATGTGATATTACTGTGCACAAGATGAGTGAAGGGGAGAGGGGAAGTTTACCGTTTCAACGAGGTCATAATATTATTAGCTAGTGTTAACCGCATTTAATTGATTCGTTGCGAACAAAAGTATGACCAAATTGTCATCAAAAAACGCGTGATCTATATATTTATGGCATAGAAATCCGGTGTTTTGTTCTAGAAGCTATAATGTTTGCCTATTCATAGGAATATGTTATTGTTAGGAATATTTTTTAAGAAATAAGAATTGCTGTTTCAAGTAGACGTATGCACACATTTGAGACAAAATTTCAATTTTATTCTGTAATCAGAAGACATGTTCTCTTACGGACGATGTCCTTCCAAAGAAATTCATCAACGCACAGGTCAGAAAACTCGGTCCCAAAAACTACGTCACGCCATCTCATCTTCGGCCGTCCTCTTCCTCGGTGTTGGTTACTCCCATTCCAGAAGGCGCCTTTTCCACATATATCTCATCGCTCATTGTTGCTGATCTAGAATACATACATTAAACACATACATAGAAGATAAAATTTTCATTTATTTTTGTTTTTGTCGGATTGTTTTCGTATTGTTCGCAGGTCTTCGATCATGCTCCCCTCCAATCACCGCCTATCAATCTTCTCTTTGACGCACCCGAGAATATCACCTGTCCTTTCGGTTTTATTGCTCATTTTCTCATTTTTTGTTGTTTTCCAGGTTTAAGCCTTACTTCGATATTTTAATTATGCCATTACACAGAGGTACTTTTGTTTACTGTAACCAACTACATTTATAGCATGTAAATGTTATTGATAGATTTTTTCTGGATTTCTAACATATATTGCATTTCAAGTTTATGTATTCTAAGTAAAGAACTAATATGTATCTAGTAATATGTAGTAATGATCTAATATGTTTTTATTATATTATGTATGAAATCAAAATATGCATATATGACATGCCAGCGGGAAGGGTGCTGACCACCCCGACGCATGCTTATCACCATTGTCGATCAGATGCACTGAAAGCGACTCCCACTGGGAATGCGCGACAACCACATGCTCATGCTGTGTTATGCAAACACACTAATGAACATTACTATTATTATCTAGATTCATTACTTGTAAATACACTACATATATACATACCTACAGTAGTCATTATGGTGCGAACTCAAGAGCGCGCAAAATATAAGCACATAGGTTCGTATCCCTGTCAGTAAAAACCAGTCAACGTAAACTTTGATTTTTGGACCTAATTGTAAGGTTAGTGTAACTTGAGATTCAAATAAAATAAAATTACTGCTTAACCTAAGGCATGCATTACGGTTTGCTCGCGCATTGCACTGTTTTCCTAACAATAAGAGACGTTAATTCAGTATAGGTTTTCGATGCAGCCGGGAAGCGTTAGGCACACAGCTTTCACACTGAGCTACGGGGAAGTTGATTCATATGAAATTTCCGCAACCGGATGTTGCCACTGCGCACCCACAGGTGATGACACTGAAATCCGAGAGGAGCACTACAATTGGGCAAAGACACGAGAAACACGTCAGGAAATGGCATTGTTATTCTATCCCCTCACATAAATATATTATATAATCTATTGTTCATACCATCTAATAAAGCATAATAATGATAATATTGTCTTCTGCAGCGAGACCCTTAACTTGTTTTGAAAACAGTCTTTTGTTGTTGTTTCTCAGGGGATTTCAGTAATTGGGAGGTTTTGCTTACAATTAGGGTTGTTGTTTTGCTCATTTTTTGTAGTAGACCAATTCATCTGCATATAACGGTAAACATTGCAGTTTTTTGCCACGTCTACACCAGCATTCGTAGATGGTACAGTATCTCGTGGTATGGCCAACTGAATCTTACAATCGTGGACACATAATAATCTTTTCATTGTCCATCTGACCAGAAGCTGTGTATGATATTATGTCCCGGCGGAAGCAACATGTGCTGTGTTCTGCAGCATGAATCCCTTCCACAGAAATGACGTCTCCCTGTGTTGTTTCTATTGTTATTCGGGTGGGTTCTAATCGCATTTTTTGCCCGGGGATATTTTCTCTCTGTTTCTCATTCAATTTGCTTGACTTTGCGCCGGGCAGATAATTTGAAAATTGGTGCGACCGCATTCCAAATGTTCGCATTTTTGCCGGGCGTAACTCCTCTCTCACTCGGCGTGGGCCCACGCAGGCACGGATTAGCCTTATGCATTTCAGGACTGTTTGGTCCTCTTATTAGTGACAGTTTGTATCGGTTAGTGACAGCTACTAATGACAGTTATTAGTGACAGTCTATATTGTTTAGCGATAAAAAGCAAAGGCAAAGTCTTTCGTATTCAAGGCATTTCGCTTGCGGGGAGTCCTGAGAAGGCCAGTACAGTTAATACTAATGGCAGTTATACGTGACAGTTTATATCACCTCATGCAGTTTTTCTCCTCGTGTTGTCTGCTCTTCTATACTAACAGTTAGCTAACAATAATAAATTCATTTTTAGCAAATGAACAGCGTTTTGAAGTAATTCTCCGATCCCTGGTTTTAAATCTGCAAATTCCTTTGTTCTATCCTCAATTCTTTTGTGTTTGTATGCAAATGGGATACGTTCACGAATCAAATTAATTGTTATTCTAAAGATTATTGTTACAGTTTATGTCATAGAATGAGTCATAGTATTGTCAGCCGCGGTAGTAAACCCCCCGGAATCCACGAGCTTGAAACCTCGCAGTTTCCCGTGAGCTCAATGGAACTTCCCACTAAATAGAAGAAACCTGAGAGGTTTCAGGCTCCCAGATTCCAGGGGTTTTACTAAGATTTTTCCCGGCGAAGGTTTTCCCCATGAGTTTCCGAAAGAGGCCCCGGATGAGATAATACTTTATGTGGCCGGATGCCGCGAATGAATGAATCATTTCGCCTGACCAGCGGACGGTCCCCCGGGGATCGGCCGAACAAGTGTAGCGTAGAGCACGAGAGAAGGTAAGGTTCTAGAACATTCCAGGCTAGCCGTTGGGTTCTAGAAAAGCCTAACAGCATTGCAAGTCGACTTGCGCAAGTCTAAGTACAACCATGTTTGGACTCCTAACTGATTTTGGGGTAAATAGCGCAAAAGAAAGCTTTGAGAGCAGGCCTACCATTATCTTACTGTTTTGGTTATGACGAGTGTATTAGCCACTATCAACGTACTTATCAAGTACTAAAAAACGTATACTACTCCCGTAGAGCAAGCTTTGTCGAAACAGAAAACTTGCAATGAAATAAACGCGCTTTCAAAAAAGAAGCTTATCAGCCAATAACCTAATCCCAAAAATTCACACCTAATTGTAAGCATAGCTTGCTCAATTTCATTTTGCCTACTTGTTTTACCTTGTAATGAAGAGATGTCTGCCAGTGTTAATATACAATAATCTAATACTTACAGGAACAGCCTGAAACGTACAACATGCATTCGTTTGAAGTAGGGTGTTAATATTCGCAGGATTTCTATCAAGGCGACACAAGTAAGACAAATAATGCGGGTATGGTATGGTGTGCACTGTCCACGTCGTGGTGCGTCGAGTGCATCGAGCAGGGGGGCCAGTTCACAAGGGAATTGCCGGGGAACAATTTAGTTGCTTTTGAGGAAATATGAAAAGTCGAGGCGGGAGAGAGAGATCCAGAAACTCGTCTTGTCTCCTATTGTCTTTGGCATTCGGCAGACCAGAAGCTGAAATAGAAAAGTGAAATGAAATGAAAGCAAAAGAAATGTTGACTGTTCAGGTCATTCTTGCAGATCTAATACATTGGCCGTAACTTTTGCAACATTTTGATTTTTCATTTGTCTTGAATTCCTGAATGTACGCTCTATTCCCAAATCTGCACAATCCTTCATTTTTGTGAGCGAAACCTTTGTTATCGTATGAAGATTATGTACTGTAGACCGGCCAAAGCAACATGCTGTGAATACCGTTGACTAACAACGAGAAGTACCGTATCACTCGCTCACAGCGAACAGGTGCATAGTTCCTGCCAGCACCCTTCCCGTAGTGTCCCCAGGGACGGCGACGACATATTTCCTTCTTCTTCCTTACACCATTCCCGCATTTCGCGGGGTCGGTGCTTCCCGTCTTGATAGGACAAGCCCTAACCTGGGTACCCAGTGGACCGCCCCTGAATTGACTCGGCTACACTACCGACAGTGTTGCGTGGACACTGGGGAAGATTTCCTCTTCCTTTCAATTCTTTCTTGATGTATTCTTTTTGCTTCCGTAGGCTATTTGTCTATTGGGGAATGTGGCGGATTCCCTTATCTCGGATCATTTGCTTTTTATTATGTGATCTTGATTGAAAGGGCGGACTATGGCTGTTTTTACTGTCCGATGGGCATACTAACAATAAGATAGATTTGTGTCAAAGAAGGGCTGGATAGGCCTCCAAGGAAATGCAAAATCCTCTTATGCACTAACGGTTTAACAGACAGTCCCGACGATCAGTGTATAACTTTGCATGAAAGATGATTCGTACAATCTGTGAAACATCTAAACAATAAGACTAGCAACAAGTAAGCGCATGGTTTTGAGCAAAAACTCTTGCCAAAAGCTATAGAACACCTCTTTATGCATGCAATGTTGCTTATGAGTACATTTCTGTCCTACTAGTTTTCTTTACCTAAGTTTACTTATGCATGATACTACGTATGCCTGCGCAGTCCTAATTGTAAGTTAGGTAACTGACTGCCTAAGAATAGTACATTCTGCTAACAATAAGGAGTGAAGGAATACACACACACATCTCATGGGTGATCGGCATCGGAACTCTCTTCATTGGCCCAATGATGCCTCTCTCTCGACTTGGCATAACATGCGATTTCCACCCCACGGAGAATGGGGGAGGAGCCCCTCAGCATATCTCCATGGTCATAGAGACATCCCGACACACACACGTCTTTTTGCTCGAATGTCGTTAAGTCCGATGGTATATGTCGCAGATGCCGCCGGTTCTGGTTATATGCTTCCTAATGACGGTCTAATTGTAGGCATAACTAACTGTTCATTTCTATCCGATGGTATGTAGAAACTGCTTTTTCCTAACAAGCTAGAACTTGTTTATTTTTGTGAACTTTGTTTGCTGGAATGTCGCAAAAACCGGATGATGTATGTTGCTGAATGCCCTTTCGAACATGCTGTTGTTGCTTCCAGGTCTTTTGATTGTTGTTAGTGGATGTGTGTGTCCCATTTGGCACATTCTTGGTCGGCGAATGGCTGTCGTGTCGAGGAAACTCGTCCGGATGCTCCTTTTCTTTCTACTGTCCAAGAATAGGATGTGATGTTTGAATGTTTACAATTTATTTTTAGTTTGGTTAAGCATGTTCAAAACAAGAGGTTGTCAAGTTTATCTATAAGGTTTATTGCGTTGTATTTGCAAAAT